>CABHPP010124599.1:0-41756 GCA_902168425.1 Peromyscus attwateri
AGAAAAACCATCCTGAGTGAGGTATCCCAGACCCACAAAGGCAAACATGGTATATGTATTAACTTATATGTTGATATTTGCTGTTAAGTCAATGATAACCAAGCTACAATATGTAGAACCACAGAGGTAAGTTATAGTGCAAGGGACTATCAGGGACAGATAAATCTCATTAGAGAAGGGAAAGAGTTATGGATGTATAGGGAGGGGGCTGGAATGGGAGGATAAAGTGAGGAGGAGGAGGAAGAGGGGGATGAGGATGGGAATACAGGGAGAAAAAGCTAAAATTAAGGGCTATATGTAGTATTGAAAAATAATACAGTAGAGCTTTCTGAAATATGAGAAAGGCATTCTAAATGAAATTGCTAAATGAGGGAGAAAGAGCCCTACTTGGCCATTTCTTGTCACCAAATGAAACTTCCAGAACCAAAATTGGGTTACATCTAATTGCATTGTTGGCCAAAGGGGTCCCATGGGAACCCACAAACAACCCAGGCTGTTGCCAGGAATATAGGTTGCTTTCTAAAAACTGATAGTGATACCCTAATTCCTGAAGACAACACTTATACAACTCTTGAACACAGAGAAGTAGAGCTGGTGCCCACATAAAGCCTTCATCCATATATTCTAGACTCTTTGCTACAGGAAGGTAGTCTGCATGCTACCAAAAGAGAAACATCATCAAACCAACCACAAACACTTTGATCTACAATGGTGTCCTACCTGCAAGATATTCTATTGACAACGGTGGCACAAAGCTTGTGAGAGTAACCAACCAATATCTGATTTGACTTAGGGCCCACTCCATGGGATGGAACACATGCCCAACATTGCTTTGGTGACTAAGAACCTGGGACTACATAGCCCAGGGACCTAGGGTAAAACCAAATATGACTGTTCTTAACAAAATAAATTAGCATTAATTCCTAATTAACTCTATACTCATAGATCAGTGTCTTGTTTTGCCATCATCAGAGAAGCTTCCTTGTGTGGCACATGGGAACAAATACCGTGACCCATAGTCAGACATTATGTAGAGAATGAGAGACCTTGGAACAGTTAGTCCTAAACAGGATGTCTCCACAAAAGCCCCTCACTCAGAACCCAGGGACCTCTGTGGAAAAGTAGGTAGAAAGAGTGTAAGAGCCAGAGGAGATGGAAGTCATCAGGAGAACAAGGCCCTCTAAATCAACATGAGCAACAAACTCACAGAGACTGAGGCAGCATGGACAGGGCCTGCTCAGGTATGCACCAGGTCCTTTGCACATATGATATATTTTCTAGTATAGTGTTCTTTTTTGGGGGATTCCTGAGTGTGTGAATGAGCGCGTCTCTGTTTCTTGTGCCTTCTCTTGAGCTCTTTTCCTTTTTTTTTATTTATTTTTTTTTGGTTCAACTTCAATTTGTTAGTTTAAATATTATATTTATTATATTATATTATATTATATTATATTATATTATATTATATTATATTATATTATATTCCCCTAAAAGCCTGTTTGTTTTCTAATGAGAGACAGAAAGGGAATGGATCCTGATGGGAGGGGAAGTAGAGAAGAGGAGTAGAGGGAGGGCAAACCTTAATATCAGCATATGTTATTATGGAAAGGAAAAATAAAGGAAAATTAGAAAAGATGCCATGAACTTGAAACAGAGCAAGAAGGGGTATATGGGAAGGTTTTAAGGGAGGAAAGGGAAGGGGGGACATGGCATAACTATATATTATCATCTCAAAAAGGTAAAAATAAGGAATAACTTAATTAAAAAAAATCAATGGCCTCCCTATCAACAAACAGCAGACATATTGAGAATGAAACCAGGGAAGAAGTTCCTTTCATAGCAGCCTTAAAAAATCTTGGAATAACTCTAAGCAAGCAAGTGAAAGATCTGTTCAATAAAAGCTTTAAGATACTAAAGGAGGAAACTGAATAAGACCATCAGAAGACAGAAAGACCTCCAATCCTCATGGAGCAGTAGGATTAATATTATGAAAATGGCCATCCAACAAAAAGCAATCTACAGATTCAATGCAATCCCACCAAAATCCAACACAATTTCTTCATAGAAATTAAAAAAAAATCTTAATGTTTATATGGAAAAACAAAGAGACCCATTATGTCAAAACAATCCCGAATAATAAAAGAACGGCTTTTATATCAACATTCCAAATTTCAGGAAGTATTACAGAGCTATAAAAATAAAAACAGTATGGCATTGACATAAAAAAAAGACACATTGATCAATGGAATAAAATTGGAGACCTAGATGTCACTCCATGGATCTACCAACACTGATTTTTGACCAAATACACACTGGAGAAGAGACAGCATCTCCCACAAATGGTGCCAGGCAAACTGGATGGCTGCATATAGAAGATGAAAATAGGTCCTTATCTATTACCCTGTACAAAACTCAACTCTAAATGGATCAAGGACCTCAACCTAAGACCAGATATCTCAAATCTGATAGAATAGAAAGCAGGGAATATGTCTGAACTCACTGGCATATGAAAGGATGTTCTGAACAGGATCACAATAGGGCAGGCATTTAGGCTAGCAATTAATAAATGGACTTCACGAAGCTACAAAGCTTCTTTACAGCAAAGGACACCATCACTGAACAAAGTAGCAGAATGCAGAATGGGAAAAAATTTACCAATTATACATTTGACAGTGGGTTCATTATCTAGTATATACAAAGAACTAAACATAATGAACATCAAGAACACAACCCATTTAAAAATAGGTATAAACTAGAGAGTTCTCAAAAAGACGAAAAAAACAAATGGCTGAGAAACTTAAAAATACTCAACATCTTAAACCATCAGGGAAATGCAAATTAAAAGTACTTTGAGGGCTGAGCCCCTACCGCTGGAAACACTGAATGCTTAACACAGGACTTGAATGATATGAGCTGGATCTGACCTGAATGCCTCTTTCCTGTGGTCTAGCTTCAATAGTTTCAGAAAACAGGACAAAAGTTCAAGGAGGGAAGCAATTAAACAGTCAAACACAGCTGCAACATGTATGATTTATGATACTCACCAGCACTGCAAAATATGCATAAAAGTGCAATAAGCGTCACTCACATGTTAGTGGCAACCAATGGCTGTCTAATTGGATGTAAGCCCCACTCTACAGGAGGGAAATCACACTTGGTTCTAGAAACTGAGCCAACTTCCTGGGGCTAGTGGGGTCATGGTCCTTAGAAATCAATCTACTACCACTACTTAGCTAGACCAACACAATTTGTTATTACAGTATAAATATTAACCCCAGACAAGTGTAGCTGGTATCTCTCATTAAGGAAGTCCCTCTTTTCAGCAATGAAGACCATTATAGGAAAACACTAGACACAATGCAGAGATCACCAGATCATGGGCAACACTGCCCCAACAGATAGACACCACAGCTTCTGCACATATGGCTCAGTGAACATTGCAGAAGAGGGGGTAGAAATACTGTCAGAACCAGAATGCCAAATACTCTGCTGTGAAACAATATCTTCTAGAAATGGCTGCATAAACAAGACTGGAACAACAGCAGTATCAATGGACATATTAATGTGGAAGCAAAAAAAGTCCATGTGGTCCCACTCCTAGACAAAAAACTGCAGGCAACTAATAACTTCTGGGAGAAGGATAATTAGCCTTTTCCAGGGTCAAGCCCTTTTATTGGTAGTCCAATGCAGAGTGGTTAGCCTTGAAATGATATACACGCAAACAACAAAAACAGACTCAGCAGGTCCTATTTATAAATACTTGAGAACTTACATATGTATGTATATACATAATGTTTGTAACAATGATAATCAATGAAAAAGAGGGTGTCACTTGAGAGTGGAGAAGAGTGGGAGGGGCTGGAGGGAGGAAAAGGAGGCAGAAAAAGTGATGTAATTCTACTTCAGTTAAAATATTATAGATACATGCTCATTTATGTTCAATGTTGTTCTATTCACAATAGCCAGAAATTGAAAATAGTCTAAATGTCTACCACCTTAGGAATAGATAATGAAATTGTATACATTTACACAATGAGAAATTATAAAACTGTTAAGAAAAATGAAATTTTCAATAAATAGATGGATTAGAAACAATCATCCTGAGTAAGGCAACTTAGATTCAGAAAGACAAATATTGCAAATTTTGTCTTATATGTGGATGTTAGCTTTCAAGTTTCAGATATGTGTGCTTTATTTTGACTATGCACGGGTAGTTGGTAAAGGACCAGGGAGGAGCAGGGTGACCTTCCAAGGAAAGGGAGATAGAATAGAGTGTTATAAAGGAAAAAGGGGGAATGAAGAATAGAAGGATTAAATGGGGAGAGGGATGGTAGGGCAGGATAAAGGGGATATTGAGAGGGACATCTAGTACCAAAGGCCTTTTGAAAAGCTACACAGAATCCTACTACTCTAGAAATTTCTTAAAATAGATAAAAAAGATTTAAATGGAGTTACCATATAACAGAGGAGACAAGGCCCTAAGTAGACATATATGCTAACAAATCCACTCTATGAGATAGAACCCATACCTCACAGTGTTCATGAGGAAAAGAATATGAGACTAGATAGGTCATGGGCCCTAGGATAAAACCTACCACTAATTCTACTAAATGAACATAGTAATAAAATGATTCCTAAAGACATACTGCTGTATCATTGTTCACTGCATTACCCAACCTTCATCAGAAAAGCACGTTCTTGCAGCAGATGGGAATTAACATGAAGATCCAAAACTGGATATGTGCCGAATCAGAGACCTCGGAGAACTCAAGTGTCAGGGATCTATGAGGAAGAGGAGGAAGAAAGATCCTAAGAGCAAGAGGTGGTGGATGATACCCAGGAAACACCATTCTTTCAGACTTAACAGGGCTGATGTACACATGAACTCAGAGACTGTGACAGTAGGCATAACACCTGCAAAAATCTAACAGACAAGATCCCAACATGGAAGAGAGGAAATGGGGTCAAAATATCATATAACTAAGATGCTAATGGCAACTGACAGATGCTGGGAGAGGAAAATCAGCTCACTCCAATGGAGTGACATAGGTCTATCAATTACACTTCAGGGCAGGCCTCATGTTCAGGAGTAGTTAACCAACAGAAAATGAATTCCATGGCTGTGTGTGATGCTTTTTGATATTTTGTTTTATTTTGTTTTTGTTCTTGTGTTTTGAAAAAGAGAGAGAAAAAAAAACATGAAATTGGGTGAGAGGTAGGCAGGATCTGGTAGAGCTTGGAAGAGGGAAAACTATAATCAAAATATATTTCATGAAAAAATTAAAAAATAATAAAAGATTATTTTATAAAGGTAACAGAATCAACCACACAAATGCTTTAACAATGTGAGACACTTTTTGTCCAACTAAGTTTCTAAATTTAAAAAAAGTTGGTAGAATACAAGAAACTAAAAAGTCTAAGGTATAGGCAAAGAATTAATGTCTGTCTTTAAATAAACTGATAAGATCTTAAATAGACAAAAAAGGTTTGATATAAGAGAATTAATTGAACACTGCCAAGTTGACTCCACCCAAAAAAACTCATTATTCTTAAGCATGCAAGAAACATTTACCAAGACAGAACATATTCTATGCCATAAACAAATTTCAGATTATATTATAATCAAATGAGAAGTTGGCAACAAACATCTCTTGTAAACACCCCAATATTAAGAAATCAAACACAGACTTCCAAAGTGTTCATAAATAAGAAGGATATCAAAAAATTACTTTGAATTGAATAAAAATAAAAACAGTATATCTGATTTTGTGGGTCACTAGAACATACATAGTGGACATATGTAAAAAATTGATGCCTATATTAGAATTGAAGAACTCTCAAATTAATGACATCAAGCTACTTAAAGAAGTAAAAGTTTAAATTAAATCCAAATAACAAGAAATAAAATAAAAAAATCAAAGTGAGATTACTGAAATAGGAAATAGCCACAGTAGAGAAAATTAATAGCACTGAGATCTGATTTTGGGGATGAGGGAACTGTGGACCCTTCAGATCCTGCAGCCCAGAAGACATGAGGAGGAGGAGAGGAGGCACACATTAGTGTCAGGCCTAGGGCTAGGGGCATGTCTATACATTTTACAGATTCCAAACAAGTAATAAGAAAAAAAAATGTGAACAACTTATTACCTATAAGCATAGACAAAACGCCCTTCTTTGACAGATACATAGAACCATGTTCACCGAGGAATAGATATCTTGAAAAATCCTCATTTATATTAAAGAATTTGCAATTAAAAATTCTGCATTGTGATGGAATTTTTACTAAATTACATACTAAAAACAAGATAAACCGATTCTATATGAATTTCTCTCCAATTCCATGTTGTGAGTATTGTCCTTGCACCCATATGAGACAATTATATTAGAGGACAAGAAAAGTTTGTACTAATATAGCTTACAAATGGGCAAAAATGTAAACAAAATCATAGTGAATGCAATTTACAAAATCAAGTGATTATTTACAAAACAAACACTTGTCTCACAAACCTGAGTATTTAGTTTCAATACCCTCAAATCCACATAAAGTGTCAGACACAATTATAATCCCAGCTCTCCTACAGTGAGCTGGGAGGTCATGACAAGAGAGTAACTGGGAAACTGGATCAGCTAATCTAGAACATGGAAAAAACCGTAAGAAAGACCCTGTTGCAACAGATGAACAGTGATACCAGATTCTAGAAAGTTTTCCTCTGATCTACATGTGCATCATGGACTGTACTGATGTATACACACTAACACAAACAAACAATGAATTAAAAAATTTATAGAAGACAATAATACATAATGATCAAGTAAGATTGATTTGCAGAATGTGTAATCAATACTCTAAAAGTCAATAAATATAGGTAACCTTAATAATTATGAAACTTGCAAAGAAAAAAAATATAATCATGTCAACTGATGTAGAAAAGAAAACTAAACCTCACATCTAACCCAACAAAAACTCTCATGCAAACCTAGGAGAGGACACCTCAATGTTGTAAATGAGATCCCAGAAAGCTACAGTTAAAGGCTGTCTCTATAGTGAGTGTGTTCACCCTGAGATTAAAAAAAATCAAAAACAAAAAACAAGCAAGTTTGCTCTGTGTTGTAATACCTCTCTATTCAACATTATTACAAGGGTTCTAGCCAATGACCTAGACAATAAAAAGACACGAGGAAGAACCCAAACTGCCATGATTTGATCATCAATGAAGAAAACCTGACAAACAGCCAAAATAATCATCTATAACTAACAAATTAATTTTGATATGTAGAACTAAAATTTTGGAAACTGAAAAATTAAATAGTATTGAATTTTACATATTTACATATTATGTAATTTTATGTAGTTACATAAAATTACAATTTTACATACTGCTCATAATTTTATGAGTACCTAAAGATGAACCTACTAAATATGTAAAATCTATATAATGAAAACTATGTAACACTGCTAAGAAAAGTTCAACAAAATCAAACTGAATGGACAAGTATCCCTTGGTTGTCTCAAACTGACCTACTGACTTAAAATAGTTCCAACCAGAACCACAGAAATTCTTTCCTTGTTTCTTTTGATAGAAATTCATAAGTTGAGCCGGGCGGTGGTGGCGCACACCTTTAATCCCAGCACTCGGGAGGCAGAGGCAGGTGGATCTCTGTGAGTTCGAGGCCAGCCTGGTCTTCCAAGCAAGTTCCAGGAAAGGCGCAAAGCTACACAGAGAAACCCTGTCTCGAAAAACCAAAAAAAAAAAAAAAGAGAGAAAAAAGAAATTCATAAGTTGCTTCCAAAATTCATAATGCAGAGAAAAGCCAAAACTCAGAAAAAAGACAACAAAATAGAAAAGCTAGCACTATATGACTTTAAGACTTGTTATAAGGTAGGCATGGTGGCTTATGCCTTGTAGGCTCCATAACAGGAGTCTCAGGCAGGAGGACTGTTATGAGTTCCAGGCCAGCCTGGACAACTGGGTGAAAAATCATCTTGCCTCTTTCTTTCCCTCCCTCCCTCCCTCCCTCCCTCCCTCCCTCCCTTCCTCCCTCCCTCCCTCCCTTTCTTCCTTCCTTTCCTTCTTTCTCTTTCCCTCCCTTCCCCCCCTCTCCTCTATTATTTAATTATTTTTGAGACTGGTTCTTACCATATAGCTCTAGTGCTGTTCTGGAACTATGTGTACCAGGCTGGCCTTGAACTCTTCATAGAGTGCCTGCCTCTTCATAGAGTGCTGGGATTAAAGGTGTGTGTGACCTCATCTGGCTTAAGAAAGGTTTCTAAGATATATTCACATATAAAAAGGAATTTAAATTTAAATTTAAAGCACAGTGGTGACTGGACAGCACTCAAGAGTTGAGGAGGCTAGTGTTCACATACATGGGAGTGAGATAACATTTGTTTTGAAATTGTGGATTTCTGCTTTTGAAATATGACAGAATGATGAGACAGTGCCACCAGGTCCAAATTTTATTATTTGGAATTCATTAGTATAATAAAATTCAAGTATTCTATTAACTATGTGTCAATACATAATACGTACTCAACTATCCACATATATATATAGTATTTATAATATTTTACATTTAAAATTTTTTATTTTCTATTAAAATAAAAAAGTTATATGTATGTGTATGTGTCTTTGTGAGTACCCCAAAATGAAAGCAATGGTTATAGTGTTAGATCCTTATGTTTGATTAGAGTATTGATAGGAATATTCCTACTTAGAAATTTTGCATAAAATGAATTAATCTGACAAAGCATTTGTTGAATGCCTACTTCTGGGATAAAGAAGGCCCCAGTAGTGCCTAAAGACATTATCAAATCAACAGCACACATCCATGGAAGACTGACAGAAAGACAAACGTTGTGAAGAGATAACTGGAAACATGAAAGACTCCAGCAAAGATACTTGACCCAGTTAGAAAGGAAAAGTAGTGTCCTCAAGAAAAAAGTAGTTAGGATATAAAGGAGCTATGAAGAGAGAAGTGAAGAGGGCCCAGAGAACACTTTTCTCTAGTGGGGAGGAAAATGGTGAGGTCAAGATAGTAAAAAATGTGTATAAAATTAGTTTTAATTAATTTAATAAAATTTTCTGAATGAGTAGCTTGAATATTATTTGTTAAATCCTGTTTAACTATAATAATTTGAATAAATGTCAAATTTCTTTTTAAATTTTGTTTTGTAACAGTCAAAACTATCATGGATTTGCAGAACGCTGGCCTTTTGGGCTTCCTTATGTGAGAAGTATATAATAGCAGTTAATACATTGACTCTAATTTCATCATGGTTTTACGAATGCCATTTCTGCTCTTTTCTTTTTTGAAGTCATCTGCCAATAAGGAAAGACCAACTACATATTTGTCTTAGTTCAGGTTTCTAGTGCTGAGATGAAATGCCATGACCAAAATGCAGGTTGGGGAAGAAAGGCTCACACCTCCACATCATCAAAGGAAGTCAGGACAGGAACACAAAAAGGACAGGAACCTGGAGGCAGGAGCTGATGCAGAGGCCATGGAGGGGAGCTGCTTACTGGCTTGTTCAACATGATTTCCTCAGCCTTATTTTCTTATAGAACCCAGGACCATTAGCCCAGGGATGACACTATCCACAATGGGCTGGGCCCTCCCACATCCATAACTAATGAAGAAAATGCCTATAGCCTGCTTTTATGGAGGCATGTTCTCAATTGTGGTCCCTCCTTTCAAATGACTTGAGCTTGTGTCAAGCTGACACAAAACTAGCCAGTACAATATTGTTTGTAAGAGTTAAGTTTCAGGACAGAATTACTGTCATCCATAGGCTCACCTAACACCATTTGTGTCTAGGTTCCATCTAGATCTTCATCAGCAAGTCCATTTTACATTCCCTGGCTTGCCAACCAGTATAAGGAAAAAACAAAACAAAACAAAAAACAGAAAAGCAACAACAAAAACCAAGGGCAGAAAAGGAAGAAGATGGCTCAGAAATTAAAATGTGCTTTTTTCATTCTAGGAAATTAAAACCATATTAGGAAATATAATTAATACAGATGAATAATTATTTAAACTGTAGTATCAAGTGCTGTTATTGAGAGAAGAGTGTTGAAGAAGATGGGATGTGTTGGGAAGTTTCCCAGAGAGACAGTGTTTATTCTCGGCTTACAACAATTTACAGGATAATGAGAAACGACCTGCATTCCAGGATAGTACGAGAAGGCAAATAACAATAAAATAAAATTTAAAAAGGTAGGTAAAGATGGCATGAGTTTGAGCCTCCAGCAGGAGGGAGATGATAATGCATTTAATAGCATAGAAGGTAGGAGACTCTCAGTGAGCAGCACGTTCTGTCAAACATACAAAATCTACTAAAAGGGAGAGCAGCAACCCAGGCAGTTAGGTGTAAGGTGGAAAGGATATAGCTGGAAGTTTTCCTGTGTCCGGGACAAATCTCTCCCACTCGCATCCCCCAAGTAAACACACAGAGGCTTATATTAATTATAACTGTTTGGCCATTAGCTCAGGCTTATTACTGACTAGCTCTTACACTTAATTTAACCCATAATTCTTATCTATGTTTAGCCACGTGGCTTGGTACCTTTTCTCAGTTCTGCCTTGTCATCATACTTCCTCTGTGTTTGGCTGGTGACTCCTGACTCAGCCCTTCCTCTTCCCGGAATTTTCCTCTCTGCTTGTCCCGCCTAATCTTCCTGCCTAGATACTGGCCAATCAGCATTTTATTTATCAACCAATCAGAGCAACACATATTCACAGCATACAGAACGACATCCCACAACAGAAGGAAGACAAATCAGAGTAAGGACTGTACAGCAAGCTAAAGGTGTACTGATATCTTAGATTTTTTTTTTTTGTTCAAAAACATAATTACTTCTCATCTTTTACTGAAAAAAATGTGGTGACTGTTTTATTATTGAAAACCAAATTGTATCTCCAGGTTTGGAATAGGAGGAAGATGAGACTTAGTATCTGCAAAGATTAATTAAAATAAAGAAAAACAGAAAATCAGAGTCTGGCTGAAATACTAATTAATAGTAGTTTTAATTAGTATTGTTAATTGTTTAAGGAACCATTCAGATTTATAACACATATACAATGATGCAAACATTATTTAATTATACACATATATAAATTCTTCCTCTGTGATGGGGTAGACTTTTCTATAATAGGCCCTGATTTACCTGTTTTGAACATGCAGACATTGTTCTGAAGTGACTGTAATTCTGATTCCAAAGGAAATTTTTGTTGTTATTTAGAGAAATGATCATGCTCTGTAGGACAATCTGGACCAGGCTGGCCTTGAGAATCTGTCTCTCATGTGTTGTGATTAGAGGTGACAGCTCCAAGGCCAAGCTAGACTCACAGTTTTTAATATTAGGACATATAAGTGAGCTAATTGTCTCATTTGGTACTAAAGAAATAAAGATGTGCTTGAATGCCAGAGAAGAAACTCCTGGTGTTGAAATGAGAAGCTACATATTTGAGCAGGCACATTACTTACGATGCTTGAGAAGTTATTCTGGTAACTTTGGCTTTTTTGGTTTTACTTCTCAGAATCCCAACTCCATATGAGATGTGACTTCAGTGTTCTCTAAACTGTGCCAATTCTGCCTGAATGACCCGATTTACTCTTTAATCCCTTCTTCTCCAGGCTTGTGAATGTGCTCATTGCCAGCAGTATCAATATCAGGAAAGAACAGCTGAGTACATTTCAAGTTGGAAAAATGTTCTGCAGTGCAGCCGGCCGTCTCAGTTGTACGCAGGGTTATGTGATTGTCAGTGCAGGGTGTCCAAAGACGGCAACACAGTACTATGGTAATACCTCCTATTAGGACATACAACCATTTTTCT
This sequence comes from Peromyscus attwateri, assembly GCA_902168425.1. Taxonomy (NCBI): domain Eukaryota; kingdom Metazoa; phylum Chordata; class Mammalia; order Rodentia; family Cricetidae; genus Peromyscus; species Peromyscus attwateri. The sequence goes on from CABHPP010124599.1 coordinate 11,833, forward strand.
GAACTAAAAAGACCTGATTTCTTTGCAAAATTTACATATACTTTAATTAATAAAATTTTAAGTGTTTAAATAACTACAATGTCAAGGTCTTAGTGTACTGAACATTTTTTAACTAAGTGTATATTTAAATGTGTTATCTATACACAGTGGCACACAAAATCAGATGGAATGATATAGGATAGTAGGAATTCCAGACTATAGATAAATATATAAAATAACAATGGGACAAATATTGGGAGAGGCACATGAAAAGGGTTTGGGAAGATATTTTTGAGCAGTTTATGACTTTTTAAAAGTCAAAACATAGATCAGTTAGGGCACAAATTTGTATTGAAAAGGGGGGAATGATTCGTGAGAAAATACACCTTAAAAGACACCATTCCCACTGTGGCTCAAACATAAGTTATGCTTACATGTATGCTTGCTAACAACACAGGCCCAAAGTACCTCATCCATCTGGTTAGTTAATAAACTCTTAGGTAAAACTGGTCTCTTGAATCTCAGTTTGACACAGACTATACTTTTCAGATCATCAAAGCAGTTATTTGGCTTATAAATATTTATAAAACATAAAATTAACAGCGATTTCTGTAATTAAAAGTTATACACAGTAAAAGGGTTTCATCATCTAAAGCTGTTATTTCCTTTGTTGATTTTTTAAGGTTAGAGCAGCATGGGGGCTTGAAACCAGAATCTCTCACCTGATAGGCAAACACTCTATCACTGAGCCCCCTGATTCCAAAGATCTTTTTGCTAAATGTTTAAATTAAATGGAATTCAAAGAATGTGGTCTTAGAGCTCCATAAATCAGCAGGGTGGATGGTGTGGAATCTGAAGGGTGAGTGACCAGAGAACTGATATAGAAGGTAGGTCTTCAGCCTTGCTGTTTACAAACTATGAGTCCTTCTGAGACTGACTGTATCCCCAAAGCTCAAATTCTTATCTCAACTTGGGGCTTGATATGAGGATTCAATATAAAGACTTCCTGTAAGAGTGAGGTATTATAATAATGACTATGATCTCCATATCTGATATCATACATGATGTGAACTGACTTAAGAGTCAATTACTTGAGTTTTGGTCTACAATTTTCGGATATATATCTATATATATTTGTTTATATATTTATATATATACTTAAATATATATATATATATTTGTTTATAACTATGTAGGTTTGTTTTACCATCTCACATCAAATGCTCTTTCCTGCTGAACCAAAACTTGTTGGCTACTCAGACAATCCCAGAATTTTAATGTTATTCAGTCACAGAAAAGATTGGTTCTTTCAAAGACAATGTGCTCCTGTTACAAGTGATAGTTAAAGTATACTCAGAAGTTGTATCCTCTTGAACTACAGATATGATATTGTGGGCTTTTGTCTCTGATCCCAAGCAAGTCGCTTTTAAATCCATAATAGTTTAATGTTGAAAAAAAGTACTTGTGTGGGTGATAAGGTAACACACTTTTCTCTGCACCTCAATGGAACTTACTGAACATACTGTGTAGATGGGAAAAATGAAAGGACTATTTATCCTCACATGTCCAGAAAAGTCACATAATTTTGAAACCTTACATTGTTTTCTAATCAATGCTCAAATGGTATGATTCACACAAATAGAAAGTTATTACTGATTTTCATTAGATGAATAAAAGTATTACTGGCTTCTTGCTGCTGTTGCTGGTAGCTTGATAATGGACCTCAGAAGCAGAGCTGAAATGAAGACTGAAGACAACTGCTATTTAATCCTCTACTGCTCTGCCAGGTCCTCCTGTGAAAGTCATGGACATTTGTTTGTGGAATTCCATTTCACAATTTTCTAAGCTCTTTAGCATGTGACATGCTTGCTTCACCACTTTGCTTACCTCTTATGTCCCCACAAGTATTTTATTATGATGGATGTTTTAGAAAACTCACGACGGGGATTTTTAAAAACTCAGTTTAGACTGGTTAGAAAAGCAGTAATCCCAGGATCAGCAGAACTAGGAAAATAATCAAAATCCCTGGTTAAAAACAAACAGCCCAACAAAAACTCTTTCTACATACTTCTTCAGCAGGACATATAGAATTATTTACCTCCAAATTACTCCTCTAATTTTAAACAAGTTGTCTAATTTCCTGTGTGTGATCATTGACTAAAAGGAAGGTTCATTTTCTTATCTACATCATGTAGGTAATTAAAGGAAATTGAATGTGGGTAGTGAAGCTTTTATATAACAGGGATTGAAGCTGAATGGAGGGCAGCAAGGTCAGTGGAGTCCATTATATTTTTATGTGAGAGGCTGGTTGTTAGCCCTGGCCTTGTTTATTTAGTGCAGGCTGGACAGACTACTAACTACAAATCTGTGTCTCTGATTTGCTCAGCTGTCTTTGAATAAAGACATCTTCCACTGCAAATGCTAAATGACAGTGATTGACAACTTGTGATGAACTCTGCTTGTAACCCCCTGCTACTGTTTTTAGATTACAAAAGGAAAAAAAAACCAGAATGAAGAAATGCCTTTCATAATTACAAATGGTTCCTGCTGTTCCTTCAATAGTAAGGAACTTTTCACTTTGTCCCTGTTCATTACAAACCTCAATCTGTTCTATAGCCCCCATAAACTCTGCTCTTAAACATAACATAAAAATTTAAAAATGCATGGATGCTACCACATCTTGCTTCTGTTTATCTACTGGTTTTTAGTCTGCAGGAGATAAATATTCCTACACAATGTTTTTTTCTATGACGTCATACAACTTGCTTTTCTACTATGAACAACCTGCTATGTCTGCCCTGGGTGAAAGCTTCTAACCATCAGTAGGCATGGGTTACTTAGGACCCTGGCACTTTTATTTGATATGTAATCTCACATGGACTTGTGGCACTCAAATATATGCATTGTACAACTTTCCCTTTCAGGTTTGTTAAAGTAAGAATCTAATGCTTAAACACTTGTAATGTCACTAAGGCCTTTTCTTTATTAACAAATGGATGTTTGAGTAACACACGTTTTCCCTCCCAGCTTCAGCAGTAATATGTGTGCTTTACCTAAGCAGACAGAGCTGGAGTGGGCCCTTGTGTAACAGTAAACCAGTTCTTTGACATCACTGCACAGACCACTGCCTGCACTCACTAAACTGCAGATAAGAGGGCACTTGTGCAGTGGGGATGGCAGTCTAATCAACGAGAGACTAAAGCTTTATGCTATAACCTAATCTCTGTCATGGGAAAAGTAAAACTTAAAAAGTTAATGAGTTCTAGACTTTAAGTAGCACTTGATTAATTTGTAACATTCTGAGGTGTTAAAACAAACCAAAATTAGTTTCTCACATTCCAGTGCTGTCTTTTGGCCACTGAAGCTTTAGAAAAAACATTTCAGTAAATTTCCCTGATAGTGACCCTAATTGTTTGCCTTCAGAAGTACTAAATTAATTGGGTAGTAGGTATTTTATAACAACATTTGCAAAGTAAGCTGGCATTTACCAAGCCAGGAAGAAGATAATGTGCCTCCTGATATCTTTGCCTGTTATTTCAGATTATCTTTTATTTAACTGCTAATAGATTAAAATTGTAATATAAATATTTTCACATATTGTCAAATATATAATATTGCTTCAACACTTACAATTTGTACTTTTATTAGGAAAATATAGTTAAACTGAATAAGTCACATGCTATGCTATTGAACAAAGGAAGCTTCTAAAATATAAGACATCAAAGCAGACCTACATAGTGTTTACAGCGATCACAAAACTCAGTGTAAAGTACACAAAAAATGGACTTCATATTTCAGTTTCAAGGAAAAAGCAAAGGAACCCTAGGTTACAAAAGATTACAAAATAATAAAACTAAGATTTAGTGACTTAAATAATAACTTATTTTTCAAATATTTAAATAATTTATTTCACTTTAACAAAGGATCAAAATAACACCAAGATGGAAAGTATAAATATTGATGGCTATAATCATGACCTCTCATAACCTCTACATGTGTCTTTTCAGGGTTATCTGAAAACATGTGTCTGATTTGTATCAATGTCTTAAAACTTATAGACAGATGTCTACCTCCCAGGCAATTTAGGGCATAGAATCATTTGCCAAAAATAAATATGGACAAGAAATAACACCATACTCTCTCAATTGTAAGAAGGACCACCTGGTTGACAGCTGGATTTTTAAGGGATCTTACAATAGTGGGCACCAGCAGTTCTGTTGTACTTAAAATAATTTCAGTGGTAGGAATTCCATCAGAAACTTCTATTTCCCAGGATTTATAGCTAAGTCCTTAAAAAATTGCTCTTTGATGAAACTTGAAAAAAAATCCTCAGTTTTCAGGGATATAATAAAAAATGTCTTATGGCTTAACAATGTTTTGATATTTCCCTTTTAAGAAATAAAAATCGTATGACTATGAGGTTTGACTCCTAGCAAAGGATATTGAGATTAATAGCAATAGAGGGTAATTAAGTAAGTTTAAAACACATAAAACAACCTATCAATAAACGTGAAATAAATTATTTTATCACCCTCCCTCTGCTCTTACAACTTTAAATATTTATTAGTAGTGAGCTTTTCTGTTTTTCTCATTTCTTTTTCTCTTTTGAGTCATGGTGTTACATTGCTCAGGTAGGTATTAAATTTGGCTATAAAATCTGGATGGCTTTGAACTCCTGATCTTATTTCTGCCTCTGCCTCCTAAGTGTTGGGATCTAAGGTGTCTTTTTTATAAACTATATTTCTATAGACTATGAGAATATAGCAAACAAACATAAACAAAAAAACTGAAAAAAAATTAAGCAAGGAGGAAGACAGTAAGGAATATCAGTAAATATTTCTAATTTGTTAAATAATTTCAGAGCATTTTTGTTCTAGGAGTTAAGAAATATATGTATTAACAAGCTAGGTAAACCTACAAGTGAAATATCAACATAAGGCAAACACAAGAGAAGTATTTCAAGGCAATACTTAAAGCAACTGCCAAATAAGTAAAACAAATACTGCGCAACAAACTGAAAAAACAACCGCTGAGGCTGAGCTACAGAGAAGAGACTGAGGCAAGGTGGATGGATGAAAGTCAGACACACTGCACAGGTGGGAATCAGAAGGAAGCATGAAGCAGGCTGAGCACACAGTGTGTTTAAAGGGACAGCTACAGCAGAGAGGGAGGAAGTCTAACTGAAGAGATAAAAGCGTATAGGGCCTTAATGGTAAAATTAAAGGACAGTTCTTTAGATACAAACTGTAGAGCCGTGGAGGACAAAATGCTTTGAAACAGAAAGATTGAGACGAGTCCTATGGAGTAAACAAGAAACAGGAAGATCTTGTGAGACATTCTAACTACTTGGTAATAAGAACCCAGACAAGAGCTGAAAAGTAAATTCCTTCTACCACCAAAGGGAGAAATTTGAGAACTAAAATTAAAAAGGAAGAAATGAATGAAGTTGGTAATTGGCTTGGTGTGAGAAGTTGTGGAGAAGGGAAGGAGGAAGCAACCCTTTTGGATATGTAAACAACTACCCCACAAGGGACTGGCACAACAAGAATAGAGACTCTCAGCCTTCTGGGTACTGAGTCTGGCTCACAGAAGGATGACATGGGAAGCAGCAAACAGAACTGTGCCAGTGTAGGTGAAAAGAGATGTCAAGACGGGTGTATGTCACGAGAAAATGTAGTAACCGTGGTGCAGTTCTAGAATGCAAGCAATCTAGAAACAAGTTTGGAGTATGACACAGGAAGAGGAGGAGCCTGTGACAATCTGAAAAAAAAGAAATTGCTAAAATTTGCAAGTACATTTTCCAGAGTGAAAATATCCATGTAAGCAAGGGTGTCAAAAGGTTGTAAAATGTGAGAATGTGTACTGAGAAAACACCACATCACCAGTCCTGAGAAGGGCACTGTGGCCCTTTAAAGAATCTGTACCACGATAGTTCAGAACACGGGAAGATCTCAAAAGGATGGAAAAGAAGTGGGAAGAGCTGAGACCTCTATCTCTCTCCCGTCCTGACTTCCATCTTCCCTCACTCCCTCTCTGATGGGCAATGCAGAGAAGAAGGAGTAAGAGAGTAATTGAAGGAGGATAGGAGAATCAAATAAAGAAGTCCCTCTCCCTGTATTAGAGGGTTAATGAAAAATAGTTAAAAGAAAGTTTTTCCTATATTTAAAATTATTTGATGTCTATAAAAAACATCAAGAGAATTACTAAGAAAGTTACACAAAAGACTTAAGAGGGAAAAACAGCTGGGTTCTCAGAAACCAGTGTCTGAGAACGCAGGTAATATATCTTCCAGACATACCACAATGTTCCTTTCTGTTCTTCAGTTGATAGACTGACACTGGGTTGTTTCCACTTGGGAAAAATACTGTATAAACATGTGTAAAATTGGGCCTGAATATACATCATTTCCTGTGGGTATACACCTATGAGTGAAATTGGGGTACTATGTGGTAACTGCTTAATATTTTGAGGAACAGCTGAATATTTTCAAAAAGTGAACACATGATTTACATTCCCAACAGCAATGCTTGGAAGCTGTGATCCCTCTCCATATTCTCACCAACACTATTATGGTATGACTTCTTGGTTATAACACCATAGAACATATGGAGTACACTGCATTAGGTTTTGCGTTGCATTTTCACTAATAATTAATGAGGTTTAAGTCCTTGTTATGAGCTTACTGGACAATTGGAGAAAGTATCTATTCAGATCCTTGATGATTTTTTTTAATTGAATCACTTATCTTTGTAGTAGAGATATGATTTGTTTTACTAATTTTAGATACAAATTCCTTTTACATATACATATAAATATATAATTTTAATCCAGATTCCATATATGAGAAAAAACATGTATAATTGTTTTTCTGAAACTTGCTTACTATAATGATTTCTAGTTGCATGGATTAAAGTATTTTTAAAAATGGTCCAGTGGGTGGTAAGGGCTCCTGTCTCCAAGCCTGATGATCCTAGGACCCACACAGCATAGGGAGCAAAATCAACTCCCAGAAGTTGTCCTGTGATTTCTACATGGCAACATTGCACATGTGCCCTCTCCCTCCTACACACAAACACACAAAGTAAATGTAATAACAACAACAACAATAATAATAAAGACGTCTATGAGTATGACAGATTTTCTTTTATCCTCTTTTTTTGGTTTTTCAAGACAGGGTTTCTCTTGGTAGACTAGGCTGGCTGTGAACTCAGATAGGCCTGCCTCTGCCTCCCAAGTGCTGGCATTAAAGGTGTGCACCATCATCGGCTGGCAATTATGACAGTTTCAACTCTATTTAGGTCAGTGAGGGTTTCAATTTTATAATAAAATTTGTGTGCATAGTACAAGAAAACAGTCTATCTCATTATCTTGGCAGCATTTTTGAAAAGATTATTCTTTTTTGCATTTTAATGTCTTGGTACTTTTTACGAAAAAACCAACCATTTCTAGACTCTTCATTTATCTCATGGATACATATACATGTCTACCTTATGCCACTACCATACTATTTAATTATTATAGTTTTGTAACACAAGTTTTAAAATTATAAGCATCCTGTAAATTTGCTTTTCATTTTCAGGATTAGCTTACTTTACTACAGGTCCCTTATATTTTACAAAGATTTTAATATTAGTTTATCAGTTTATATATAGGCTATGTTTTGTTAGATGTGAGAATGAGAATGGATATGAGATGTCTATTTTCATAATCAATATCTGACAGTTTATAGTGTGTATTTAGTACTTCTTTAGTAATATTTTAAATTTATAATTATAAATATTTATAAATAAATTAAAGATTTATTATATAAATAAATAATTTAATTATTATATTTAAGCCTGCTCATTACTACTGAAGAGCAAAATAATTGTTTGTTTTCTGTGTATTGATTTGGAGTTCTGCAACCTTGGTGAGCCTTTCCCTGCAGTCCTAATTAGTATTTTAGTAGGTCATAGGGATTTCTCCAGATACAGCCATGTCATCTGAAAACTGGGAACAGCTTACTTCTTCCTCTAGAGTTTGCATGTCTTCTTTTTTTCTGACATGGCAGAGCCTTGAGTATAGTACAGCACAGAAACAGCAAGAACTCTACCTATTTTATCCTTGCTCTTAGAGGAAGAACGAGTTTTTTACCATTTAGTGCTAAGTCAGCTGTGGATTTTTCATAAATATCCCCCCCCCTTTTTTTAGGTTGAGAAAGTCCCCACATACTCCTCTTTTTTGATTATTCCATCATGAAATACAGAGTTTTACATTACCTATGGTCGGACACTTTGCTCACTCTTTATGCAGTGGGGAGGGGCTTAGTCCTGCCTCAACTGAATGCACCAGGCTTAGCTGTCCCCCCATGGGAGAACTTACCCTTTTGGAGGAGGAGATGAGAGGTACATTGTGGAGGGGAAGGTGGGGGGGGGAGGGGGGAGGGAGGGAGGAAAAGGAGGGATGAGAAGGGGATCTGTGGTTGGTATGCAAAATGAAAAAAAAATTAAAAAAAAAATACTGGGTTTTATTAAATGATTTTCCAGCTCTCTGAGTGATTAAATGATTGCCCTTTGTTGCATTAATAATCTTAGTTAATTCACCTGGTTTTTAGATATTAAGTCAACCTTGCATTCAAGGGTAGATCACACTTGATTGAGGCATATCATCTTTTCATGGCTTTAAGTGGCTGACAGTTTTCACATCTGTATTCACAAGACACATTAATCTAGTTTTCTGAGGAAAGTTTTATCTGGTTTGGGTATTAGGGTACCTCTAGACTCATAAAATGTGTCTTTTTCTCTCTTGTATTCTTCAAAGACTTCTAATAGGGTTAATGACAATTGTTTTGAATATTTGGCATGACTCACCAACTTCTGGGGCTGCCTGTTTCCTAATAGAAAGTGTTAAATGGCTTGAATCAATTTTTTTACTTGGATTACATCTACTCAGATAATCTGTTTATTCCTGTCACTCTCAGTTTATATCTTTTTGGAAATCCATTTCAGCTAAGTTATATATATTTGAGGGGGAAATACATACTTGCTAATACCCTTGTAATTCTTTTGATTTCTGAGGTTGGCACAGTCAAGTGTTTTGTTTCACTATTGATTTTGTCAAGTTCAATGTTTCATTTTTCTTTATTTTTACCTAAAGTCTTGTGAAGTTTATCTTTTTTTTTTTTTTTTTTGGTTTTTTAGAGACAGGGTTTCTCTGTGTAGCTTTGCGCCTTTCCTGGAACTCGCTTGGGAGACCAGGCTGGCCTCGAACTCACAGAGATCCGCCTGCCTCTGCCTCCCGAGTGCTGGGATTAAAGGCGTGCACCACCACCGCCCGGCGAAGTTTATCTTTGCAAAGAATCAGCTTTTGTTTTCTGCTATAGGGTGCTTGTGACCTAAACAACTCATAGCAGGTCAGGGTGGCACCACTGGGTGGGGACCAGGTGGTGAGGGTAGAGAGCTCAAGAATGGGAGAGAAACCAGTGCTTGTCTAACAAGACTCTTCTGCCATGTGAGGACAGAGGAGATGGCCATCTACCAACTAGGAAGTGGGACCTTACCAGACACTGAATCTGCTGAAAACTTAATCTTGGCTTCCTCATCCTCTAGAACTAACAGAAATAATTTTATGTTGTTTACTGCTCACCCAACTCCAAGGTATTTTTGTATAGCAGTCTGAAAAGATTAAAAATTTACAGTTGATTTTCTTTACTTTATATTCTATATTCATTTAAACATTGATCCTTATCAAATGTTTCCTTCTGATGGTACTTTTTGTTTTTCTTTTAGCTTTTTAAATTAGAGAGTTGGGTTATTGATTTCAAATTGTTCTTAAATACAGACTATATAATTAGAACTTTATTTATCGTGTGTGTGTGTGTGTGTGTGTGTGTGTGTGTGTGTGTGTGTGTGTGTGTATGTGTCTACTTGGGCATGTGACTGTGCGGAGATCAGAGGACAAGTTGCAGGAGTCAGTTATTTCGTCATGTGGTTCCAGGGACTGATCAGGTTGTCAGGTGTGGCAGGAAGTGCCTTTGCACACTGAGCCAAATCTGCCCTTATTAGGACCTTATAAAAGTGCTGCTTCAGTTGTACCTCATAAAGACTCATGTACTGTTTTGGTTTTCATTATTTTAAAGTATTTTCTAATTTCTGTTACGAATTCTTTGAGCATATGGTTGTGTAGAAGTGCTGTTAAAATTCCATGTGTCTGCACATTTCTCAAATTTCTTCCTGCTGATGCCTTACAAATTAATTTCACTGCGTTTAGACAGTACACTTCTTATGATCAATTGTTTTCATCTGGGGGGACTTGCTTTCTGGTTAAGTCTGTGGCTGATTCTGAAGACTGTTCAATGTTCAAGTACATCAGAGAAAAATATTTCTCTGTCATTGCTGGGAACACACTCTGTAGAGGTCTAGTTGTTTTACATGGGTGTTGACTCCTTTCTGGCTTTATTAAACAGTGACACAGTCACTATGTAAATAAAGTTCTGAAGTTGGTCAAATCTGAGAAGAGCAAAGCTTTCACTCTCAGAGTGTGTGCTCCATGAAGGGAGCCTGCTTCTCTTAGCTAATACTGCCTGGGTTAGAGATTCTGCAAGGTTTTGGAGGAAATGATGTATTGCACTTCTGCCTAACTATAGCATCTAGAAGTATTGTATCTCTTAAAACAAAAACAAAAACAAACAAACAAACAAAAAAAAAACCAAGAGAAAAATGTTAAAGATCCTCTCACATGGAAAAGGAAAATAAAATATATTTGGGAAGCATGGTCCATATATTTTTTTTCTGTAGAAATGTGGGGAAAACATAATGATTCTGATGGTAAAGTACTTAGCTACCAAAGTATTAAGGGAAGTTACTGAGAAAATTGATAACTTCCTGAACTAGAGTTTTAGAAAATAATTTCTATTATGTGTTATATGTTAACCCACAGTAAACTGCATACATATAATTACGTTAGACATTTTGTCCTTTCAAAAAAGCTCCTTTAAGCAAGTTGATTTAGCTCAATCTTTATGAGTCACCAAATAGTTATGAAAGTCCAAATTTTTTGACTATAAAAATAAGTGAGCTTTCCATTATAGCTTTCAGATTTGTTTCCCAAAGTAAAGCATTAAAAACAAGAATAATATAAATATAACTCCTCTTCTCCCTTCTTGCATTCACTATAAAATAGACTCTAAGTTTAGGTGACTTTTTCCAGGGACTGGGACTAGTACGTTCAATTCTCCAGTGGTGGCTCTCCTCAAGTTTTTGCAGTCTTACTATTATGACAAAATAACAAAGACTTCAACTAATTCAGTTGAGAATATGATAGAAATTCTGTGCCTTAATGCAAATAATGTCTATTTAAAAAGCTCCCAATTCATAAATAAGAAATTGCATAATCTGTATTCTAGAATCGCTAAAGCTCCATTTTAATAACTTCAAAGTCTTAATACAGCTTTCCAAGACATAGAGAGAGCACGCTATCATCACTTAAAAAAAAACACACCTGGCCGGGCGGTGGTGGCGCACGCCTTTAATCCCAGCACTCGGGAGGCAAAGCCAGGCGGATCTCTGTGAGTTCAAGGCCAGCCTGGGCTACCAAGTGAGTTCCAGGAAAGGCGCAAAGCTACACAGAGAAACCCTGTCTCGAAAAACCAAAAAAAAAAAAAAAAACCAAACCACCTTAATTTTAAGTTATAATGTATGGCAAATAAATCTATATATTGAATATATGGTGAGCACAAATATAGCCTTTGGTTGTTATAAAGGGTTATTCCTTTGCATAGTGTGAAAAATCTCAATAAGTTCCAAACTATCAGAAAACATGTAACAATACAGTAAAACTGGTGAAACAATGTAAGTTCTTATTAAAAGCCATATAATGTTTACAAGTTATTCCCTGGAAATGTCTAATTAACAAAACTCTCTGCATACAGCACATGAGACCTGTGCTATAGCTGAAGGCAACAGAAGCAGTCACGTGCATTGGTGGGCTCCTACTAGTCCTGAACAAACAGTCTGGGGTACATCTTCATGTGTAGCTTTATAACTATGATTACATTAATTATTTTCCTTAATACATTAGATTTTATTTCTTTTAATTCAGTGATTAGAAAGTTTATTTTTAAAACTCTATTTAAATTCACAAAAGAGGTTTCTAATTTATTTGGAATAGAAAAAGTCTGGTGTCTTAGAAGAGACTAAAAGAAACAGTTGCTTGCATACTTGGTGTACATAAGAATTCCTGCACTAAGAAAGGGAGTTTTCTTTAATTAGAAAGAAAAATTGTGGACATCCTTAAAAATCTCTGAAACATTTTGATATTCTATTTCTCTATTTTGATTTAAGAATACATTGTTTACAATTAAGGGCTGACTGAATAAATTATTTCTCTTTTCTTAAAACAATATTCTTTGTGAAGACAGAGGGCTAAATGATGCTTGAAAAGCAATCACATAGTTTGTAAGTTATATGTGAAAAAGATAACTTTGAAGAAGTGATGGCAGACACACGTAAAGTAAAGAAGCTGGATCAGTGAGTTGGTTTTTATTTAGGATTAGTATAGTACTGAAAGATGGCACAATTTTATTCAGAGAAGCACAAAGAGATGACTTGTTGACTTGGTAAAGACTGGGAAAATTATTATCTAACCATTATTACCTTTAAAAAAATGAGATAGGTTTCTTTCTAGCTTCAGTTATTTCTCTAGCTCCCACAAGACTTGCTTGTATCTTCTCCACCATTCCCTAGTTTTAACCATGAGAAAACATTCCTGATTTGTGAGGATCTTGCATTTTTAAAGAGGCATTTACTATGAAGTGTCAAGCTTTCATCCTTAGTGGCTCAGAAATCTATGTTCTTCTGACTACAAAATGTTCCACTTAATGCAAGACATGGACTCAGAATTAACAAATATCTAAGTTTAATCAAACGAAAGGCTTACTTTTTTATGCAAGGTATGAACAGTCACTGGACAGACCGATTTTAAATGAACATATGTACATCATGTTTTTCAAAATAAACACACTGAGAGGTTAAGCACATGTCAAAAGAGCTTTCCTTACTCAAAATATTGTGAAACTCCTTCTGTAGCACTGTAGTCAGAAAGACTTTGGAAACTACTCATACATTGTAGTTATAAACAATTTGAAAAGCTAAAACTATAAATTGTGTGTTCTTTTTTTTTTTCCCCCAAGACAGGGTTTCTCTGTATCACAGCTCTGGCTGTCCTAGAACTTGCTTCGTAGATAAGGCTGGCCTTGAACTCACAGAGATCCTCTGCTTCCCAGGTACTGAGATTAAAGGCATGCACCACCACTGCCCAGCTAAATTGTGTGTTCTTAGTCTAGCCTTTTGTTTTGATTGATTTCAATTAACTTTCTGTTATTTTCTCAAACACAAGCAAAGCAAAATAAAGCAAACCAATATGCTATGAATGTGTGATATTTTGTCCCTCAAAGATTCAAAAGAATGTGCCACAGGACACAGAGGAAGTTAATTAAGTTAATTTTGTAATGGTAGAACTTGACAAAAATAATATTTTTATATAATATAGTAGATAATGTTTGTTAAACAGTCATCTAAATTGACAGGTCACTTAGTAAGATAAAGAAAGCAGATGCTAAAAAGAAATAAGTTGGAAATAAAAATACGAGCACTGAAAAAAAGAAGAAAAAAAAAGACTAGAAATGTATTTAAAAACAAACAAGCAAGCAAGCAACCAACCAACCAGAAAAAAACAAACAAAACAACAAAAAAAAAACCAACAACTGGAAACCACTGCCAATTAAATAACCTATTAGGTACTATACTTAGGTGGGTACTTTGTATTGTGCATTCAACTTTGAGTGTATTTAGACACAAGCTTTTAGTTTGTAAATATTAAATGTTTTAAAAGTTACTAACTCATAAGATCAATTATGCTAGAGTAATTAAAGTTACCACTATTTTTGTTCCTAAGGGAAACTTTTAATACGTTTTATTTAAATACAACAAAGGAAAACAAAGATTTTCAATGCCAGATGTCTGGGAAGATCCCATTTGGATTTGAGCTACTTAAATTTGCAATCGTGTATTTATACATCTAACAGAGCTTCTGTTTCCCCCAGAATCAGAAAATTAACTAGCTTTGTAGCATCTTTCTTGATCTGCCACCCGTGCCCTGAGGATTAGAGACTCCACCTGAGCTTGTTTTACAAGCATAACAGAAAAAATTAATCTCTGCTGGCAGCGCTCCCACTGGGATACTGATGAATAATGATATCCCTCTTCTGCTGCCCTCTCAGTCCACTAGAAAAGCCACTCTAACCCGGCCACGTGGAAACGGCTGAAACCATTCCAGCTGTGGATTAGCAGTCCGTCAAGCACCCATCTGCTCTGTGCGAATCAAGAAAAAGCAAACATGAATTCTTATGGGTAAGTCATATTCAAAGCTTGTAAGAGAGTTTTCTCTATATCTAAATGTCTACATGTATATGAAATAGGTAGGCAATACTCAATTCACCAATTTAGTTTGTCTTTCCTTGGTACCTTAAACACTAAAAAAACAAAGTACATGTTTAGGGCATATGAAGTACAACTCTTAAGTTTGGTATTCATCTGGAACTGATTAACTATGAATTATACTTGTAGAGTACAATATGAAAATACATAAGACAAATTGACTTTCCTGTGTCTTAAATGTAGCAACCAACTACTTGTGCCATGAAGTGGAAATACTTAAAGAGTAGCTTTATTTTGTTGATGTGGTGATACAGTAAATAAATATCTATAGATTTTGGCCTCCTCCTCCTTTTGTTTTTTTGGAGGCAGTGTTTTTCTGTGTAGCCTTGGCTGTTCTGGAACTTGCTATGTAAACCAAGCTGACTTGGAATTCAGAGATCTGCTTGCCTCTGCCTTCCAAGTGCAGGGATTAAATGAATGCGACACTACACCCTGTGACTTTTGCCTTCTTTCAAAAGAAAAGAACTATTTCTTTTAGCCTACAACTACCCAAACTCTATTACCACAACATTTATGTACTTATGTAAGCATACAAGCATACATATATATACATACATGCTGGGTACTGAACCCATCTGCATATGCTAAACACATGCTATATGCTGTACTTCCAGTTTTACCAGCTCCTTATTAATGAGCTCTCTAGCATCTTAGTATGTCTATAAGGTAATGATGATTGATGCTTATGATATCATGAAGACACATAAAGACCTTTATGAATTCTCAGTATCATGAAAAAACCTATCTGCATATATGCCTTTATTTTTAGTACTATCTTAAATGTTTGAGCATTAATATTCTTTGAAAAGTAAAATTACATGATGTATGTGCAGAAATTTCATTAACTGAAATATTTAAAACATTACTCATATTCCTTGTCAATGATTTAAAAAAATGAACATGAAACATCTGCTTTTAGTTTTAGTCCAGTATGAGCCATATCACTTTGGTGTGGGTCTCAAGTGACTATGTTTTGATTCTTCTCTGATTTTACTCTATTCACTGGTTGTTTGGATGTCTTACTGATCCCCTCCACCCCTTCTATTCTCTTTCATGCTTAAAGAAGACAAAGTTACAGCCTTTCTGCATTTCTAGTCTAGCAGAGCACTGCTAGCCTCATCACTGGGTCTTCAGAAGACCTTAGTCCATCTGTCAGAAGACGATATCTGCTTGGCATGTATCTTATAAAATTGCTGACTTTAATTAATAAATATCAGAAAATAGCCAGAATTTACAGTGTTCTTCAATGCACAAGATGCTATTGAGACCAATATCTAGTGAGTTCAACCAGGGTTCATAGGAAAACAAGCAGGGCCTAATGGTAAAGATCAGTATGTTGTTGGAGGTTTTTGCTCTTTTTGGGGGCCCACCACCCAGCTACCAAATAAATTCACACATGGAAGCTTATTATGCTCAGCCTTAGCTTGGCTTAGTTTCTAGCCAACTTTCCTTATCTTAAATTATCCCATCTACCTTTTGCCTTTGGGCTTTTCCCGTTCTCTTACTCCTGTAAATCTTACTCTTATTCTGTGGCTAGCTGGTTGTGTAGCTGGGTGGCTAGCCTGATGTCCTTTTCCTTCTCTGGCTCCTAGCTCTCTCTTCACTCCTCCACCTTTTTCCTTCCTGTATAAAAAAGCCCGGCTAGCTCAGTCAGTAGAGCATGAGACTCTTAATCTCAGGGTCGTGGGTTCGTGCCCCACGTTGGGCGCCATTCATGAAAATCTGGGTCTTGGGGGCCCCTGGCTGACTCAGACCTGGCTTCGGGGCCGCTTGTGTGTCCAGTAGTTCCAGGGCAGACCCCAGGTTCTCACTGGCTTTGGGGCCATGCTGACTGGGTTTGTGTCCCAGGAGGCAGTACTTGTAGAAGTCCATCATCAGGAACTCGTTAAACCGCCCACTCCTGCTCTAGGGGCACCTGCTGACCCTGGACCACTGCCTTCATCATTTCATCTCATCCGAGTTGGTGCGAGACATCGTGTGCAACAACTGTACAAAGATTGAAGCAAAAGGAACGTTGAATGGGGAAAAGGTGGAACACCAGAGGACCACTTTCGTTAAACAGTTGAAGCTAGGGAAGCTGCCCCAGTGCCTCTGCATCCATCTCCAGCGGCTCAGCTGGTCCAGCCATGGCACGCCCCTGAAGCGGCATGAGCATGTGCAGTTTAACTAGAAAAAAAAGAGTGAGCTCTAAATGCCATTCTCCTTGGATTCATAGTTTACACTTTCTTATTCTCTATTATTTTATGTATGGCAAAGAAACACAGTTTAATAGAAGCACTGTCTGGGTGAGTTTTAAAAATTTATTTATTTTTATTATTTTTAATTATGTATAGGTGTGTGTATTTGTATGTGGTTATGTCCATGTGAGGCAGGTGCTTGTGGAGGCCAGAGACATCTAGACTCTTGTTAAGTTTTCTCCCAAACTTGGGTCCTCTCTGAAAGAACAGCAAGTCTTTTTCACCAATGAACCACCTCTTTAGCATGGCAAAGTGAGTTTTAATGTCCTGAGGCACTTGAATTTCTGTGATGTGTCTACATACATGGATTGTCAGGTGGAAAATATTGTTTACAAAAATTACGGAAAATTTTCCTAGAGAATATAATGTTAAAATAAGCTCACTGATAGTGTGAATAGTTTTGTAGTAAAGACCATAACTATGTACTTTATTTAGTTACATATGAGAATAGGGCAGAATCATGTCTTTGGGCTAGAAGTCAGGACACTCATCCTATAATACATCAGTGGAGTGAAGTCCTCTAGGTCATTATCATATGTATTCAACAAAAATCTTCACTGACATCATTCTTATAGAGGGAAGATTACAGTTTTCATGTATCTCCCTAAAGTTCATGTGTTAGAAACTTAATCATATGCATGCTAATGATACTTGAAGGCAAGATACTTGGGAGGTCATTAGGATTAGATGAGAGTCTCACAGTGGGAACACAATGATGGCAGTGTTGAGTTTACAAAAGAAGAAACCTGAGCTAACATCTCACTTTTTTTAAAACCTTTTCATTTTTTGAAATTATAATAGTTACATCTCTTCTCCCTTCCCCTTTCTTCCCTACAAGTCTTTCCTCTTTGCTGTCTCTTGAAATCAAGGCCTCTATTTCTTTAATTGTTGATACACACACACACACACATATACATATATATCCCTAAACACATAGATACAACCTGCTCACTCTGTATAATGTTATTTGTATGTGTATGACTTCAGGGCTGACTAGACCTGAACAAGGATGACACCAACAGACAAGCAAACACATGAGGATGAAAACTCATGGGGCCTCAGTCTTAGACAAAGAACTACAGGCAACTAAGGAATGCTGAGTCTTCCTCAGGGAACAACATCTCACCTTTTGACACAACTCTATGAGCTACACTCCTAGTCTTTTGAGTTTTATTTTAAAGAACAAGTTCTTTGTTTCATTGATGTTTTATATATATTTTATTGTCTTTGTCATTTATGTCTTCTCTAATGCATAAATGCCATTTTATTTTAGTAATTTTTGGTTTATTTTCTTCTTTTTCTAGTTCCTTAAGCTGAGGATTATGATCTCTTCCTCTCTTGCCACTGGAATTGACTACTGTAAATGTCCCTCAGTGCTTCCTTTATTTCATATGCTTTGCTATGTTGTATCTCCATTTTCAACTGATTTAAGACTGTTTTAAATTCCCTTGTTGATTTCTTCATGGATCCACTAGTTGTTCAGATGTTATCTGTTTTACTTCTATTTATATAGTTTAGAAAGCTTTTATTATTATTTATTTCTAGGTTTATTATATTGAAACTTGATTTGTGAACTACTGTATAATCTAATGTGGAGAATGTTACATGTCCTGACGATAAACATATGTCCTCCAGGTGCAGGATGGACTGCTCTACAAATTTATGTCTAGATCCATTTTGACTGGGATGTAATTTAACTATGGTATTTCTTTGTGGATTTTTTTTTTGTCAGATGATCTGTCCATTGCTAAGAATGGGATGCCAAAGTCTGAAACAATTATTTTATTACAGTCTATCTTTCCCTTTAGGACTATTAACACTTGCTTAATATATTTAGGGACTCCTACACTGGGTGCATATGAAGTTAGTTATTAATTCTTCTTGTATGATCCTTTTACCATTATATGATAACCTACCTTCTCCTTCTTTACTACTTTTGCCTTATAATATATTTTGTATAACATTAATACAGCTCCTCTTGCACTGTGTTTTCCATTTGCATGGGATACTTTTCTATCCCTTCACTTTAACTTGTTTTCTTAACTTACTCACTGATTCTGTCTTTGAACTGGAAAATGTAGGTCTTTACGTGGTATACAATAGAAAGCTTGTATTCTATAACATTTATTTTTGTATATTTCAGTCGAATTTTGAGCAATAGATGCAATTACAAGCAATAGATGAAGCTGGCCAGATTGTTAACTACAGACTCACTCAAGGGAAAATTTCTAGATTACATGACTCATAAAATGATCTATTCATTTTCTTGAGTTTTTCCCTCTAGTTAGGTCCCCAATAGCTTTCTACCTGTTTTGTAGATTCCTATTTAAAATCCAAAGAATACCAAAATAAAACAAACAAAAACCACTAAAAGCTTCCCTATATCTTTCAAAACTAAGTTCAGTATTCAAGGATGTGCTAATCCATTTTCAAAGAATCTCAGTGAAGAAGTACTTCCAAGTCAGAGTCTGTGACTAGTCATAATCACTCTGACTTATGACGTCCAGTGGTTTCAGACAAATATAAACAGAGGAACAGTCTTACAGGCATAGACATTGGTTGGTACATCAGAGTAACACATTACATCAGAGTAATCTTGTATCAAACAAGATTATTAGTTCTTTTCTATTTGAAGAGAGGACAGTATAACATTGGGAAACCATTCTTTTGTAGACTTTCTCATTCCTAAGTAGAAATCTATAACCAAGATCCATGACCTTTAGCTAAACATTAACTTGGGTATAGATCAAGAAGGGGAGAGGAAGTTGAGGCATAGGAATCTAAGAGAGGTTCAGAAAATACGCAGAAGAATCATGAGATGATGGATGTGATCATTTGGTTCACAATTGTGTGTGTGTGTGTGTGTGTGTGTGTGTGTGTGTGTGTATATAAACATACTTCATATATCATGCCGCCTTTATATATTAAAATGTATTTTAAAAACACCACTTCAGGTAAAGATACAAAGGTTACTCATGTGGAACTATGTGATCACACAACTATGTCAAGTACAGAAAGGATCCATGATAAGGAAATATATTACTTGGAATAATAAGGGATACAAAACCCCATAGTCTTCTTTATTAAGCTACCCATAAAGAAATGAAAAGTTTCTTAATAGGTTCAAAAAGCTGCCCTCAAGACTAAATGCCCTCAATCCCTAAAAATACTATAAAGATGTCCAAAGCAAAGTAGCTTTGAGTATAAAACGAGAGCAAAACATATGTAGAATACCCAAACTCAAACCCCCAAACCACTGCTCAACAAAATTTCCCTATATCAAGGTCAGGTATGTTCTAACAGTATCCATTTAATTTGTATAAGCAGGAACAGATGAGTTATTTAATTATCCCATTAGTACCTGACACTAACTCTGAAGAAAACCAGAGAAGAGATGGCTTTCATGCTTTTTTAATAACTTTGGAAATGGGCTTAGAGAAATTAAATGAGTTGCCAATTATATGAAGAAATGAAATGGCCATGCTGAGATAAGCTGTTTCTGAATTTTAAGTGGCACACGAGTTCCATCACACTGTGGAGAGCTTGACTGAGTCACTCACTATCTTTTCCTAAGCTTGTGGTGTTTCTTTTCCTTAACTAGTTACAGCTGATGACCTAGTTTTGAAGCTTATTAAAAAATTAGGATGAACAGAAGAGATTTTGATTATTTCTCCATATAGTTGACACATGGTCTCCATTGTACTTGGACTTATACAGTTTTCATTTTTTATTTTTATTCTCCCTGCATAGTTCTATGTAAGATTAACAATACTTAGTGGGTTTTGTCAGCATAAAAAACATTACATCCATCATTCATGAGACCCAAATCTTTCCAAAGTTTCTATGAATACTTGACATTATCATGACATAGATGAGGAGGCCTGGGCTTTCTAGTGCTCACTACTCCACACATACTGGGGGTTGCTTGGTATTTTTTGAATCAGCCAAGGGCTTTTGCTTCTTTTATGTTTACTTTCCTCACTAGAATTCTTGTGCGAAGGCTCTCTCACAAATTGTCCATTCACAGAATTACATTTTATGTTCAAATGTCACCTCCCAGGGTGGTTTGAAAGAAAATGGCCCCCAAAGGCAATGGCACTATTAGGTGTAGCTTTGTTGGAGTAGGTATGACTTTGTTGGAGGAAGTATGTCACTGTGGAGGTGGGCTTTGAGGTCTATATATGCTCAAGCCACACCCAGTGAGACAGACCATTTCCTGTTGCCTGCAAGTCAAGATGCAGGACTCTCAGCTACTTCTCCAGCACCATGTCTGCCTGCACGCTGCCTTGCTTCCCGCCATGATGATAATGGATTACACCTCTGAACTGTAAGTGGGCCACCCCAATTAAATGTTTTCTTTTGTAAGAGTTGCCATGGTACTGATGTCTCTTTACAGCAATAGAAACTCTAATTAAAACAGAAGTTGGCACCAGGGACTGGGGTATTACTGTGATAGGTCTGACCATGCTTTTGTTTGAAGGAATATGAAGAAACTGATTCTGTTATATTTCTCTACATTGTTAACATAAAATAAAAAGCCATGCATGTTACTTAAGCTAAAAAGTTAAGAATTCCCTAATCATCAAGGGATAATTTTGTGAAATTTTCCCCTTTTAAAATGTTATGTTTCCAAAATAAAAGAATCTTGTGGGACACTGCTTGGGTAGAATTAGAAAAGATTTTGGAGGTTTTGTTGTTTTTTTTTTTATTGGTGTTTACAGTGCTGGAGATTTGGGCCAAGTGCATGCTGGTCAGGTGCTCTACAATTGAGCTTCACTGCCACTCTGGAAAGCATTTGAGAATGCTTAATTACTTCTCTGCTGTGCTAACCTTCAGTGGATTCCAGACTTAGAATGATTATACCGTTTAGTTCCTTGGCTCCTTTCTGAGGATACAAGTTTTTGATTGCAGGTTTTTGAACTGAAATAGCATTTGTTATTCTCTGTGTTGGGGAAAGTTCTAAACACCACTAAAGGAAGAAGCTGACACTGACTTTAAAACTGCTCCACTTTGCCGTAATCATTTTAGTGTACTTGAATTTCACTGGGATAAAATTAGAAACATTTGAGCAAATACCAATTTCCATTTTACATTTTTCTAAGTTTTACTTTATATTAAAGTTCTTACTTAGGTTTCATTTATTAAAAAAAATTCTAAAAGCAGAAAGCTTACCCCAAGTAAAATGAAAAATACTTAAACTTTGGAATTTTATTTCAGCAAGATAATTCTCTTCAATGGTATTACCATAATAAAATGACTTTTGCTTCCGTAATATGCACGCATATTATACTAACAATTGTAAATAGTTATGACATCCTTGTTGGCAGAAGGTTGGTACCAATGGTATCTAAGAATATTTTCGCTGGAATTCCCAACTTTGTTGCTTCTGTCCAACAGAGTGCTTGAAGCTCTGGGCAGATCAATTAGAGAAAGAAAAAGTAAAACAAAATGACTTCTAAGTTAAACTATCCTTGTTTATAGACAATTTCATAACGGGGATGTTAAGACACAATAAATGAATTCAGGAAATTTCCAGGATTACTGGGGCCAGGGAAACAGGTAGGCTAGCACTGCAGGTCTTCACTCTCCCTCATCTCCTCCAAGTCCAGGCTCATCCCTAGCTTTGTAGCAGACTACCTGTTGCAACTTTCCTTCCCCCACCTTGCATGACTCTCTAGTGGATCACACAGATCTTCCCCTCCTAACTCTGCTCCTCTTACTCACTGCTTTATCCCAGCACGAACTCCAGCAGGCAGGCTAAGTGCAGATCTTTGCCAACTCTTTTTTTCCTCCAAGTTTAATCCCCCAGTTCCATCCCCAAATCTGCAGCAGACCATCTACTGTGGCCTCTCCTTCCTCATACCCCTCATTCCCAAAGGACCCAGCTTCCCTCCCTCTTGTGAAGCAACCCCCCCCCCAGCCATTCCCCATTCCTAAGTCTTAGGTTCCAATACCCAGAAACTCCTTTTACCTGGAATCCACAGTGCCCATACCTATCAAGATCCCAAAAGATTTTCCTATAGGCAACACATAGTTACCACACTCTCCTAAAATCCAGAGAAGAGACAGAAACCAAGGAACAAAACACCCACCCAACAAAAACAGGACTACTTATCAGCTCCTAGAATTAAAATTTTCCCAATCCCAGATGCCTAGACACCTGTGGAAAAACAAAATCAGTAACAGCCAAGACAATGTCTCCACTAGAGCCCAGCAACCCTACCACAGCAGGCACTGAGTATTCCAACATAGTTGAAGCACAAGTAAAAATCTTAAAAGAGTCTGTATGCATATGATAGAGGTCTTTAAGAGGGAATAAATCCCTTAAAGAAATCTACGAAAACAGAAAATAGCAGAAGATGAAAATGAATAAAACCTTTCAAGAATTGAAAGTGGAAATAGAATCAGTAAAGAAAACCTGAACTGTGGGAAATATGGAGATGAAAAATTTAGGAACTTAAAAAGAAAGTTCTGTTGTGTCCAAGAAACATACTTCAACATCAAAGATAGATATCACCTAGGGTAAAAGGTTGGAAAAAGATATTCCAGCAAATGGATCTAAAAAAACAATCTTCACCAACATACTACAAGAGATGGAAGAAAGAATATCAGGCATTAAAGATATTATAGCAGAAACGGGTACGTAGGTCAAAGAAATGTGAAATCTAAAAATTCCCTGGCACAAAACATCCAGGAAATCTGTGACACTGTGAAATAATAGGAATTGAAAAGGAGAAGAAACAAAAGTCAAAGGCACAGAAAAAATATTTTTAATAAAATTATGGAAGAAAATTTCTCTGAAGCAGGAGATGCCTATACACAACACCAAAGAGACTGAACCAGAAAAGAAAATCCCCTCCACACAATTATCAAAACACTAAACATACAGAAAAAGAAAGCATATTAAAAGCTACAAGAGAAACAGACTAAGTAACATATAAAGGCAGAACTATTAGACTCGAACTATTAGACTCACACCTGAAGATTCAATGGAGACCCTAAAAGCCAGCAGTGCCTGGACAGATGTGCTGCAGACACTAAGAGACCACAAATGCCAGCCTGGATTCTTATACCCAGCAAAATTTTCAAACATCATTAGATGATGAAAATAAGATATTCCATAATAAAATCAGTTTCAAGCAATATCTATCTACAAATCCAGTCCTACAGAGGGTGTTAGAAGGTTAACTCCAAACTAAAATGGTTAACTAAATCCAAGAAAACACAGGAAATAATCTCAAATCAGCAAAGTCAAAAGAAAGGAAACACACAGACACACACAGACACACACACACACACACCACCACCACCACCACCACCACCAAAAACAACAACAACAACAAAAATCACAGGAATCAACAATAACAAAACCACAGGAATCAACAACCTTTAGTCATTGGTATCTTTCAATATCAATGGACTCAATTCTCCAATAAAAAGACACTGAGTAACAGAATGGATATGAAAACAGGATCCATCTTTCTACTGTGTCCAAGAAACATATCTTGACATCAAAGATAGATATCACCTCAGGGTAAAAGGTTGGTAAAGATATTCCAGCAAATGGACCTAAAAAACAAGCTGGTACAGCCATTTTAGTATCTGACAAAATAGCCTTCAAGCCAAAACTTCCCTATCAGAAGAAATAGGGAAGAATACTACATATTTATTAAAGGAAAAAAAAATCCACAAAGAAAACCTGTAATTCTTAACATCTATACCCCAAACACAAGGGCACCCACTTTTGTAAAAAACAGAATGAAATGAAACAAAACAGAAAAAAAACCAAAGCACTTCTATAACTTAAATCACAAAATGATCCTCACATACTGATAGTGGGAGACTTCAATATTCCACTCTTGCCAGTAGACAGATCATCCAGACAAAAACTGAACAGAGAAATGCTGGAGTTAAATAATATTAAAAATCAAATTGACTTATACTGACATCTACAGAACATTCCACCCAAACACAAAAAGGTATACATTCTTCTCAGCACCTCATGGAACTCTCTCTAAAATTGACCACATACTGAGACATAAAGCAAATCTCAACAGATATAAGAAAATTGAATAACAACCTGCAGCCTATCTGATCACCATGCATTAAAGGGATTAAACCTGGATATCAGCAACAACAGAAATAACAGAAAGCTTCCAAACTCATGCATGCTGAATAACTGTATATTGAATGAAAAAATGGGTCAAGAAAGATATTAAAATGCTATCAAAGACTTTCTAGAACTGAATGAAAATGAATACACAACATACCCAAATACTGAAGGTGATTTAAGAGGCAAGTTAATAGCACTAACATTAAAAAAACAAAACAAAACAAAAACAAAAACAAAACAAAACAAAAAACAAAACTAGAGATCTCATACTAGCAACTTAACAAAAAACTTGAAAGCTCTGGAACAAAAAGAAATCACACCCAAAAGGAGTAGATGGCAAAAAAAAAAAAAAAAAAAAAAAGAAAAAAGAAAAAAAAAATCAAACTCAGGGCTGAAATCAATAAAGTAGCAATAAAACAAAGAATCAATGAAACAAAGAGTTGGTTCTTTGAGAAAAATTGTAAGACTGACTAATCCCTATTCGAACAAATTAAAAAGAGAAAGAAGATAAATTAACAAAATTAGAAATGAAAAGGGGACATAACAACTGACACCAAGGAAATCCAGAGAATCATAAGGACAGCCTTTAAAAACATGTATTCCACAAAATTGGAAAATCTAAAAGAAATGGACAATAAACCAATAAAAAGGGACCATTGTCTTCAAGATTCTAATTCTCTCCATGCTTACTCTTGATTTCTCAAAATCCTTTCTTACATGTCATATCATCTTTAAATCCAATCTTTCCATTTTGATATATTAATAATGTTCAAGTTTTTCACGGTAAAAAATAAGTTTTTCCAATAGCAATCTCTGAAGTCTCCAGAAGGAAGATGGGGCCCTAACAACAACAACAACTCTACCCAGTCCAGAATGATGCCATGGTACTCATCATCATACTACACTTCTAGCCAGAATTTCAGACAATCTTACCCATTACTCTGAGACTTGCTGCAGAATCTACAGTTAGTCTAACTGAGACTTAACTATCTGAGCTTTCTTACAAAACCCAACAGAGATAACATCACCCCCTAAACAGCAGGAAGCAATTCTAAGAAAACGACACCCTTTCTCTCAAAGGTTTCATGTTTCTCAGGGTTATGGATGATGGTTATAGGGTTGGAGGTGGAAAAAAAATTAGACTCAGTATTCTCCTTAAAAAAAAAAGTGTCTCAAAAAACAAAACAAAACAAACAAACAAACAAAAAACCCCAAAAAACCCCCAAACAAACAAAGTAGAATGGATAGGTATAAGATATTATGGTAGATTATTGTATACACTAGTAAACAAATTTAGTAAAATAGCAGCCTTAGATAATTTGCACTGTTATGGATTCTTATATATTGATACAAATGTAAACTATTTTTATATTACTGTTTAAAATAAATTGTATATTGACACAAATACAGAACTATATTTGTTGTAATGTACATATATTTCTACTCTTATTTGAAATATTTGTATATTGATAAAATGTAAATTTATATCTGTCATACTGTATGTATGTTCTACCTCTGTTTAGGATATTTTGTATATTGATATATATTGAGGATTAATGTCATATTGCATATTGCACTATATATTCCTACCTCTGTTAAAGATATTTTGTGTATTGTCACAATTTTGAAGTCATTGTCCTTTTACTGTACATTTGCTTACAGACTATTTACCTTGTTTACATGAAGCCTTAGTCCTTAGGTTATTTAGGTAGACAAGACTTATAGATTTATAGTCACCTATGCTTGTCATCTCTATAGTTATGTTAGTTGGGTTATCCAGATTTACAGATACATAGGTTGGATGGACAGGTAATCTTCAAACACTTCATGGACCTAGAAAATATGGCATATAAATAACTTAGAATTCTGTTGACGTGAGACACAATTGCTCCTGGCAGCACCAATTTGATCCAGGGAGAATGTTGGGCTTCGTTTGTCTTCTTGGCACAAAATGGCCTACTGAGCAAAGAACTGCCCTTGCCTTGACTGCTGACAGTACGAATGCTGTCCTTTCTGGACAAGTGGGACACAAGGAAAAGTGACTACTGAACTCTGCCAAGACAGGGTAAGATGGTCTTTCAGAATTCCTGCTTCTGAAAATGGTCTGTCAGATACTCTAGGCCTATAGCCAATTTGGATGCACCAACAATGCTGAGAAACATTAGGTGACTGTCCAGGCTGTCAGCTGTCTCTGTCTACTCTTGCAAGACTCCTGAAAGTTGCTTGCATCCATCTTCCACTTCTCAGGCATCATTATATTCCTTCTCAGGTCTTTGATGGGATTGAAGATTAGCAGTTATAGTTACAACTTACTATATATAGATAATATCTTAGATAGAACATATTAAGTATTAGATTTAGGTTCTTTAGGCTAGGACACCTTTTGGAATGATCTTTGTAACATGCCATTTACCTATGCTCCAAACCTGTCTGGATTTTAGTATGTGTCTCTTGTTTGATATTGTTCGTGTTGGTTGTAGTTCCATCTTATCTAGGTCATTATCCCTTATTCCTCCTGGACAATATTGGATAATCATTCTATTGTATATAGTCTTGTATTAGGTTAGAACCTTCTTATTTAGACAAAAGGGGGAGATGTAATGGGTAGCTGTTCCAGCTTTGACCTCAAAGTACTAACCCCATTGAGGCTTTGGTAACCGTCATGCCTAGAAGACAGAGAAGAGACAGGAGCCCTGAAGACCCGAGATCTCTATGTGCAGGCTCTCTTGGTTCCTGGATCCTGGACAAAGGAGATAGACTGAGCAGAGTTCTCCAGAGAACACCGCTGGACTGCGCTTCACCTTTCCCAGACCCTGTTACCTATCTTGTAAGTTACCCTTTTAACTACGTGGAGTTGCCTTAATATTTCAACCAATAGGTACCACTTACCAAAGTTAAATCAAGATAAGATAAGCAAATTAAACAGACATATAACCCCCAGTGAAACAGAAGGAGTCATTAAAGTTTCCCAACCAAAAAAAGTCCAGGGCTAGATGGTTTTAGCTCAGAATTCTACCAGACTGTCAAAGAAGACTTAATGCCAATACTCCTTAAATCGTTCCACAAAACATAAACAGAAGGAACATTGCCTAATTTGTTTTGCAAGGCAACAGTTACCCTGATATCCAAACCTTATTAAGATTCAACCAAGAAAGAGAATTACAGGCCAGTTTTCCTTATGAACAAAAATGCAAAAACATTCAATAAAATACTTGTAAACCGACTCCAAGAACACATCGAAAAAGTTCATCTACCATGATCACACAGATCTCAGAGATGCAGGGATGGTTCAACGTATGTAAATCAATGAATGTAATCCACCAAATAAGCAAAATGAAAGACAAAACAACACAATCATCTCATTAGATGCAGGAAAGACCTTTAACAAAATCCAACACCCCTTCATGACAAAAGTCCTGAAGGGATTAGGGATAAAAGGGACGTAAAAATAATAAAAGCAGTTTACAGTAAGCCTATAGCCAATATCAACTTTAAATAGAGAGAAACTCAGAGCAATTCCACTAAAATCAAGACAAGACAAAGTTGTCCACTCTCTCCAATATAGTACTTGATGTCTTAACTAGAGCAATAAGACAACTGAAGGAGATCAAAGGGATACAAACTGGAAATAAAAAAGTCAAAGTATCTTTATTTGTAGATGATATGTGACTCTAAAATTTTCACCAGCAAACTCCCATAGCTGATAAAACACTTTCAGCAAAGTAGCAAGATACAAAATTAGCAAAAGTCAATAGCCCTCCTATATACAAACAGACTGAGAAAGAAATCAGAAAAAGAACACCTTCCATAATAGTCTCAATAAAATACAAACTATCTTGGGTAACTAAACAAGCAACTGAAAAACTTGTATGATAAAAACCTCAAGTCTTTTGTAGCATGAATCTTAGAGAGTCTTATTAATAAAATCAAACCTGAGCCAGGTATTGGGGTAAATGCTGGAAGGTCAGAGAGACAGAACAAGCCACAACTATCTCACCTCGCCAGATCCTCAGCTGGTCTTGTTTCCTCAGACTGGAAGCCTCTGTATCCTCATATCCGAATGGGTCTCAGCTGAACTGCTGCTAGAGGCCTGAATGCTTAACCAGGCCAAATGCTTCTCCAGGCCAAATGCCTCTCCAGGGCAAATGCCTCTCCTGGGCAAATGCCTCTCCTGGGCAAATGCCTCTCCAGGGCAAATGCCTCTCCTGGGCAAAATGCCTCTCCAGGGCAAATGCCTCTAGTTTCTGGTCCTCACGCCTTATATACCTTTCTGCTTTCTACCACCCTGGGATTGAAGGCTTGCTTTCTGGGATTAAAGGCGTTGGTCACCATGCTTGGGTGTATCCTTGAACACATGGATTTTTGCCTCTGGAATGCTAGGATTAAAGGCGTGTGCTACCACTGCCTATCCTAAAAGTATCTAGTGGCTTTTCTGTTCTCTGACCCCAGATAAGTTTATTAAAGGTACACAATATTTTGGGGAACACAATACCACCACAGTCTTTGAAGAAAGAAATTGAAGAATATATCAGAAGATGGTAAGATCTCCCATTCTCATGGAATGGTAGAATGAAAATAGTAAAAATGGCCATCCTATCAAAAACAATCTACAGATTTAATGCAATTCCCATCAAAATTCTAACACAATTCTTCACAGATCTCAAAAGGACAAAAAACCCAGGATAGATCCTGAACAACAAAAGAATTTTTAGGAGGTATTATGGTGATATTGTGTTCCCCAAAATATTGTGTACTCTAATAAACTTATTTGGGGTCAGAGAACAGAACAGCCACTAGATATAGAGGCCAGAAAATGGTGGCACACACTCCTTTAATCCTATCACTTGGGAGGCAGAGATCCATCCAGATCTCTGAGTTTAAAGCCACACTGGAAACAGCCAGGCATGGTCACTCACGCCTTTAATCCTAGGAAGTGAGCCTTTAATCCCAGGAAGTGATGGTAGGAAGCAGAAAGGTATTTAAGGTGTGAGGACGAGCAGCTAGAGCCTGGTTAAGCTTTTAGGTTTTGAGCAGCACAGTTCAGCTGAGATTCATTCTGGATGAGGACTCAGAAGCTTCCAGTCTGAGGAAACAGGATCAGCTGAGGAATTGGCAAGGTGA
>CABHPP010124600.1:9303-20690 GCA_902168425.1 Peromyscus attwateri
CTCTCTCTCTCTCTCTCTCTCTCTCTCTCTCTCTCTCTCTCTCTCTGTGTGTGTGTGTGTGTATGGTAGGTCAGAGGACAGCCTACGTTGCCATCTTCAGGAATGCACATCTTCTCCTTTGAGGTAGGGTCTCTCATTGCTGCGGAGCTCTAGGCTAGGCTGACTGACCTGTGAGCCCCAGGGCCTGCTATCTCCACTTCTCCAGTGTTGGAGTGACAAGTGAGAGCCACTGTGCCAGGCTTTTATGTGGGTTCAGGGGCTCTAACTCAGGTCCTCATGTTTGTGAGGCAGGCACTTTACCGACGGAACCATCTCCCAGTCCCTTCTGTAAGCTATACTTTCTTTCCCTTAAGCACTTCAGGAAGAAAGCTTCCTTCCATAAACAAATGGTGTGAAGCCAATAGTTCTCTCATTCACATTTTCAGAAGGAGATTTATATTTATTTATTTTTCATGGTGTGCATTTTAAAATTCTGAAAAGTGATGTGAAATTTCATGCCTCCTCATGAGTTGCTTAATTGGATATAATTCTAGGTGGAAGTGTAGGCCTAGTTTAGTGTCATCCAATTGTTTTGGGTGTATGTGTATATGTATGTGGCATATTTGTGTGTGATGTTGATGCATGTATAATGCAGCCGCATGTCCACCCATGTGCATGTTTGTGGAGGACAGGGAGCGCATTGTATTACCCCCTGTCTTATTCCTTTGAGACAGGGTCTCCTACTCAACCTAGGGATAGGCTGGCCGGTGGTCTGCAAGCCCTGGTAATCCTTCTCTCTCCACAGTGCTGGGGCTGCAGCTGTGTTCCTGGTGATGCTTGGCTTTTTACAAGGGTGTTGGGATCTGAACTCATGTCCTTATGCCTGTGCAGGAAGCACTTTTACCCACTGAGATACCTCTTCAGCCACTTGTTAGGCAATATTGTTTCAAAATTAATACAAAATTAGGATCTGGGTGTAGATCAGTGGGAGAGCCCTGGCCTAGAATGTGTATGACAGTAGATCCTTAGCAATAAAAAAAATATGAAATTAAGTCTTTTTTTTTTTTTTTTTTTTTTTGTTTTTTTGAGACAGGGTTTCTCTGTGTAGCTTTGCGCCTTTCCTGGAGCTCACTTGGTAGCCCAGGCTGGCCTCGAACTCACAGAGATCCGCCTGGCTCTGCCTCCCGAGTGCTGGGATTAAAGGCGTGCGCCACCAACGCCCGGCTGAAATTAAGTCTTTTATAGGGGTTGGAGAGATAGCTCAGCAGCTAAGAGTATTGGTTATTCCTCCAAAGGATCCGGGGTTGAGTCCCTGCACCTACGTGGTGACTCACAACCCTCAGTATGGTCTCTGTGGAAACTGGGCATGCCCAAGGTGTATAGACATACATGTAGACAGAACATCATTACATATAAAAAAAAAATAAAAAAATATACAAAATTCTTCTAGCATGGAAGGCACAGCATTTCAGCTACGGGTAGGTAGGGCTGTTCCTGCTGGGCAGTAATTCCTGGAGCCGATGGCCGAATGGGTTCTGTGTCTGCACCAGTCCTTGGCAGTTTCCCAGTAGATTTAGCATTATCTGCTCTCTTGTTCCATCCCTTTTGTTAAGAGAAAAGCGTCTCAGTTTCCTAATAGCTTGTTTTAAAAAGAAATTCTTTAAAACATGTAGGCCATTGCACCTAAGTGCTTTTCTGAGTTGGAAATGAAGCCTTCTTCCTGACTCAAAGAATTCGAGAGCTGTTTAGCAGCACCGCTTCACTGAAACCAATTTTCTTTATCTCATTACGTCAGGTGTGGTTTTCCAGAAATATGCAAATATTAAATGAGACTGTCCTCTAAGCAATTAAGGGAAACAACATGGGGCGGGGAAACAGGCTGCACACGGGAAGGGGCTCAGCATGAGTTCCCGCGATGAAAGGCTGGCGGTGCTGGGTAGGTCCACCCGAGTCGTCTTTCACTGAAAATCACCCCTGACTCTAAGCTTGTGGGCTCCTGCTTTGAACTCCTTATCTCTCTTTCTTAGATCTCTACTTAAATAAAGCTTAGATAATCCTACACGCTGCGGTGGACGTGTGATGAATTTAGGGTGTAGAGTTGAATTCCAACACTGCAGTGAGTAAGGCTCATGCTGAAATGGGGGTGTGCTGTGGGGGGGGGGGGGGGGGGGAGGAAGGGGTGGCCTCATCTAGGCAGCTGTAGAGCTTCGCTAATCTAGATGGGAAGCTCAGAGAAGAGGGCAGCCCAGAGGGGCTTGAGCTGAAAGGACAATGGAGAAGGACAGACAAGTTTGGGGCATGACAG
Source organism: Peromyscus attwateri (assembly GCA_902168425.1). Taxonomy (NCBI): domain Eukaryota; kingdom Metazoa; phylum Chordata; class Mammalia; order Rodentia; family Cricetidae; genus Peromyscus; species Peromyscus attwateri. The sequence continues at coordinate 11,588 of CABHPP010124600.1, forward strand.
GAAGACAGGACCCTGGCAAAGATGCTGCCGGGCTTGGGGAAGGCAGATCAGGAATGGAGAGTGTTAAAGAGACCCAGCTGGAGAGCTGAGTATGGACCAGAGCCAGGCAGAAAGTGGGGGTGGGGCCAGGAAGGAGGGTCCCTGAGGAAGCTTGGGCAGAGATGTGTGGGTAGGGACAGTGATGGTTCAGCAGAGTCCTCGGAGGACCACACCCTACCTGCAAGGTTGAACTGTGGAGGAAAGGGAGTTTCCAGAGATGGATGGGGCAAAGGTCGGGTTCATAGGGTCAAAAGGTAGATATAGAGGGCACGGCTGAGGACCCTCAAAGCCAAAGATGAACAGAAATGACAGATCATAAGCGTTGGTGAGGATGCAGGTTGGAGGCCCTGCTGAGTGGTGGCTAGAGCTGAGAGAGATGGAGAGACCAGATCCCATGTAAGTGTGTCTTAGATTATACAAGATAGAGGATAAATGCTAGTTTGGCACATACAAACAGGACAGGTGTGTTCAGGAGATGCTTTTCTGAGAGACAAGTAGAGACCCCACTGTGCTGGTTAATGTTAAGTGTCAACATGACAGAATATAGCATCCCCGCAGAGACAGGCCTCTGGGCATACCTGTAAGGGATTATCTTAATCAGGTCAGTTGACCTGAGAAGATCCATCTCAGCTGTGGACAGAACTATGCCCTGAATGAGATCTTGGATCTATAGATGGAGAAAGGGAACTGAGCAGGAAGCATAGCAGCATTTGCCCCTTGTGGATGCAGTGTGACCAGTTGCTTCAAGCTCCGGCTGCCTTGTCTTTCCTGTCATGATGGAGAGAATAAGCCCTTTCTCCCTCACATTGCATTTGTTAGAGTTTCGTATCAGAGAACAGGAAAATAACACAGGACAGAAATTGGTATTGAGAAGTGGGGCTGTTGTTGTGACGAGCCTGATCATGTGGCTCTTAGGTTCTTGGAACTGTTTGTGACTGGAATGTGGAAGAGTTTGGTGATTTGGTGATTAGAAAAGTTGTAGCAGGCTGGCGAGATGGCTCAGAGGTTAAGAGCACCAGCTGCTCTTCCAGAGGTCCTGAGTTCAATTCCCAGCAACCGCAAGGTGGTTCACAACTACCTATGAGAGCTGGCGTGCAGGCAACATGCAGGCAGAACGCTGTATACATAATAAATAAATCTTAAAAAAAAAAAGAAAAAGAAAAAGAAAAGTTGTAGCATGCTTAGAAGAGCTTAGTGGGTGGGCTATTCTGGTGGGAGTTTGGAAGATAAGGATGCAGAGAGAAATATAAGTAGTGGAAGCCTGGAGAATTAGCTTTCAGGGGGGGAACACGGACTCCCTCAGGAACTGGACTCAGGGCCACTTGTGTGATATTTTGGTCAAGAACCTGGCTTTATTTTGCGCATATCCTGAGAACCTAAATGAAGTTAAATCTAAGGATGATAGACAAATTTGTCTGTTCTTGAAAAGACAGGAGAACATTCAGCTGGTGCCGGGAAGACAGCTCTAATTGCTGAAGAGATCAGCACCACTGAAGAGAAATCTGTTCTACCCCAGGATAACAGGAACAGTATTCTGAGGACAGAACTCCACTCCCCAGAGGCTGCATTTGTGAAGATCCAAAGTCATTTAAAGGAAGAAAGCCTAAGTTGAGAGGATTCCCTGCTCCTGGGAAGCAATTGTCTAGGAGAGTGGTTTTGTTTCAGAGACAGGGTCTCTCTATGAAGCCCTAGCTGTCCTGGAGCTCACTCTGTAGACCAAGCTGGTCTCAAACTCACAGAGATCTGCCTCCTCTGCCACCCAAGTGCTAGGATTAAAGGTGTGCATCACCATGCCTGGCTAGGAGGAGTAGTTTTGAACACATGAAAGATGCAAGATTAAGGGGGTTATGGAGAACAGCTGAAGCCAGACAATGTGTTGCAGGGTGAGAATCTCTGAAAGGAGACCCCAAGAACCACTTTGGGAAGCTGTGTAGGTGTGGCCTACTTTGAAGTGTAGACTACAGGATGTTGGAGACACCAGGACTGTGCAACATTGGCCAAGGAGAGCTGTGTGTAGAGAATGAAGCTAGTCCTAGAAGTTATGTGTGCTGAGGGCAGCTGACCTGGACGGCTGGGGCTACCAAGCCTTTTGGATCCCAGCCGATTACATTATGAACTCCAGACGTTGGGCATGGCTGCAGAGTTTGGTGTTGACTGTTGGGGAATATTACTTTAACTGGGCAAAGATGTGTTACACTTTTTTTTTATGCTGCAGAATATTACTTTAACTGTGTAAAGGTGTGTTACATTTGTTTATGCTGCATTTGTTTACTGATATAAGGATGTGTGTCCAATTATGTAAAGATGTGGTGCATTTGTTTCACCTTGCCTGCCTAAGGCACCTGATTGGTCTAATAAAGAGCTGAATGTCCAATAGCTAGGCAGAGAAAGGCTAGGCAGGGCTGGCAGGTAGAGAGAAAGAACAGGAGGAAAAATCTAGGCTTGGAAAGAAGAGAGAGAAGAAGAGAGAAGAGAATGAGGAGAAAGAGGAGGACATGCCTGGGGCAAGAAGCCAGGCAGCCCCCAGCCAGCCAGACATGAGAAGCAGTGAAAGTGAGATACACAGAAGGTAAAAAGCCCCGAGGAAAAGGTAAATAAAGCGAAGCAGGTTAATTTAACTTAAAAGAGCTAGCCAGAAATGAGCCTAAGCTAGGCTGAGCATTCAAAACTAATAAGAAGTCTCTGTGTCCTGATTCGGGAGCTGGTTGGTGGCCCAAAAAGAAAAAGGCCTGGTACACGCGATCCTGCTAGATTTTGGTTTTGCTTTGGTGTTATTGGTTTTTTCCTGTGTTCCACTTCCTCCATTTTGGAATTGGGATGTTTGGTCTATGTCATGATATGTTGGAAATAGTAGCTTGTTTTTGATTTTATGGGAGTTTAGGGTTACGAGACTTTGGACTCTTAAAATGTTGGAATTGTTAAAGACTATGGAGACTTTTAAAACCAGGCAGATACATTTTATATAACAACATGGTCATGAACCTATGGGGACAAGGGGTGGAAGACCATGGCTTAAAAGTGATGCCTTTGGTTGTCAAGTTGATAAGGGTGTCATAGTAAGGTTTCTATTGCTGTTATAAAGCATGATGAGCAAAATCAGCTTGGAGAGGAAAGGGTTCACTTGGCTTACATACTCCAATCGTAGCCCATCATTGAGCAAAGCCAGGACAGGAACTCAAGGTAGGAACCGGGAGGCAAGAACTGAAGCAGAGGTTATGGAGGAGTGCTTCTTACTGGCTTGTTCCTCATGGCTCACTTAGTTTGCTTTCTTTTGTAGCCCAGGACCACCTGCCCCGAGGTGCTACTGATCACAGTGGCTAGGCCCTCCCACATCAATCATTAACCAAGAAAATGTCCCCCACAGACTTGCCTACGGGCCAATCTGATGGAGGTATTTTATCAGTTGAGGCCCCCTCTTTCTAGATTACTCCAGCGTGTGTTGACAAAAACACCCCCCCCCCAACTAACCATCACAAAGGGATAGAGTTGTTCCCTAGACTGTATAATAGAGAAAGGGGCGTACATTGCTCCCTCTGGACCACAGATGCAGTATGTCCAGCTGCCTTGACTTTTCGCTGCTTTGACTTCTTCCCCACCATGGTGGACTGTACCTCGAACTGTGAGCTCAGACAAGCCCTTTCTCCTGTAAGTTACCTTGTCAGAGTATCTTATGACAGTGACAGGGAAAGAAACCAAGACCCAGACCGTGTGAACGTTCTTGATGTATGGGGAACTGGGAAGAGACACATGTCCCGGGAAGATGAAGACCAAGCCTGTTAGGCTGAGGAGCAGGAAAGGCAGGGTGTTTTGGAGGATGCTTATGCTGAGATTAGTGGAAGGGCCAGTCATGATGGATAATTTGAGTGGCCTCAGCAGAGGAGGAATGTCTGCAGCATACTGCTATGGATATAGGTATATACATGGCCCTGAATCCCCACTTTGTGAATGTACCCAGAAGTGGAATTACTGGATCACACGGTAAACATAAATCTTTATCTATATACATATGTATATGTATATGCACATGTATTTTGTGGAACAGCCACACTGCTTTCCACGGTGGCAGCACCCTTTCATGCTCTCACTGGTAGTGTACAATGGTGAAAATTTCTCGGGCTCATCATAAACCCTTGCTTCTAATTTTGGGCAGTAGCCACTCTAAGGGACAGGAAGAGGTGTCTCACTGTGGTTCTGATTTGGGTTTCCCTAATGATTAAGGATATGTGTGTGGTGTATTCCCTTGTGCTCATGGCAGAAAAATGATACATTTTTGCAGGAACTTTCTAGAAAGGCCTTTTTGGGGTAGGTGACATTTAAACAGACATTGAAAAAGGGACAGGAGACTAATTGCTGGTATCAAGACAGAAGCTGTGGTTGTAGCCACAAGAAGGGTAATGAGGAAAAGCTACAGGTACCTGTACACATGGCTCTGACAACTTTCACAGAGCTAATTCCTCCGTAGGCGGACTACTCAGCTCCCACCCACAGGAAGCAGCTAATTTGAATAGACCGTTAATATTCAGAAAATTGAACTTATAAAATTGAACTTATAATTAAACATAAAAGCTCCCCCTTAGAAAGCTCCAGACCCAGATGGTTTCAGGGAGAATTCTATCAAGTATTTAAATAATTAATACCACTTTTAGATTTAGAAAATTAACATCACTTTTACTCTCTTCTAGACATTGAGGGGTAGCACTCTGTACCCCAACTTAACACACAAAATATGATAAAAGTAAACTGAAGACCCACCTCCTTTGCTATTGTAGACATAAAGCTCCTTAATGACAGATTGGCAAATAGAACTCTGTGGTGTATCATACACCAGCAGTCAGTGAGGATTATTGCAGGGACTCAAGGCTAATCTAGTATTTGAAAATTAATCCACATAATCCACCACATTAGCAGGCCAAAGAAGAAAACATCAGCTATTAATGCCAATTGGTGCATAAAGTGTGCGTGGTGGTTTGAATGAGAATGGTCCCCAGAGACTCATGTATTAATACTTGGTCCCCAATTGGTGGAACTGTTTGGGAAGGATTAGGAAGTATGACCTTGTTGGAGGAGGTAGGTCACAGGGTGTGGGCTTTGAGGTCTCGAAACACTCACACTATTCCCAGTTTTTCTCTCTCTCTGCCTCCTACTTGCAGGTCAAGATGTGCTGTCTTGCTCCACCAGCATAGACCCTAGCCCTCTGAAACCATAAGTCTAATTAAACACTTTAAAAAAAAGTCTATAAGTTCTCTTGGTCATGGTGTCTTGTCACAGCAATAGACAGTGTATTTGAGAAAGTGCCACACCCCTTCATGACAAAAGCCCAGTGAAATCAGGAATGGAGTTCAGCTTCCTCAGCTTGTTAAGTGGCGCTTAGTAACATAAGGCAGACTAAATACACACACACATGACGAATTTGCATGCAATGGTCAAAGACCTGTGTTTCTAGTGTCATGGACAACATTATTCTGGAAACTCCAGTTACTTTTTTAGATGGAGAAGAGGAAACCAAAGGCATACTGATAAGGAAGGAGAGACCAATTGCCTCTTTTTGCTGATGACAAGCTTGTCGCTGCAGAAGATTTCAAAGAATTGGCAAGTCTCTCCTAGAATGAGTCAATGTGTTCAGCAAGATCACAGGACACAAGGTCAATGTGCAGAAATCAACTGTAATTTTGCATATGATCATGTGTGGAGACCAAAATAAAAGTACAGTGCCACCTAAGGTCTCAAAAGGAGCAAAGTTCTTAGGTGTAGATCAGCAACATGGAGGTCTTTGATTTTGAAGACCGAGAATCATGGATGAACTATATTAGAGAAGATAAGGGCAATGATTCTCCATGTCATGAATGAGAGGAGCAGACAGTTAAGGCATCAATTCCCTCTAAGCTGATTGTTTTTGTCTATAAGTGTGTATACATGCACATACCAGCGTGTGTGCACATGTATGTACATGCATGTGGGGGCCAGAGGGTGTTAGATGTCTTCCTGAAATTCTCTATTTTTTGAGACAAGGTCCCTCCCTGTCCTGGAGCTCACTGATTCAACAACCAGAGCGGCTGGCCAGGGACCCTTGTGCCTCTGCCTCCTCAGCACTGGGATTGCAGGTACCTGCTGCCCTCGTTGGCTTTATGTGGGCCCTGGAGATCAAAGTCAAGTCTTTGTGTGTCAGGAGACTGCCCAGAAGCTCGTGGGTCAGTTAGCCTGGCGTACATAGCAGGGAACAAGAAATCCTTCTCAAACAAAGTGGAAGGCGAGGATGGACAACAACGGTTGTCTCCTAAACTCCACATGCAAAGTGACCTTTGAATTCACAACCCCCCCACTCACCAGCTTTTACACATACAGTCTACACCAGTGGTTCTCAACCTTCCTAATGCTTCAGCCCTTTAATACAGTTCTTCATGGTGTGGTGACCCCCAGCCATAAAATTATTTTCTTTGCTACTTCATAACTGTAATTTTGCTACTGTTAAGAACCATAATGTACATATCTGATATGCAATTCCTGTGAAAGAGCCATTAGCACTCCAAAGGAGTCATGCCCTGCAGGTTGGGAACCACCGTTTTACACACACATACCACACACACATAATTAAAAAACAAAAACAAAAATAAAAACAAAAAAAATCACATCGAAGTTTTGGTAGGCATAGATGACATTATTACAAAATGTATACTGAAAAATGATAAGACAGTGAAGCTGGTTTCTAAGAACAATGTATGATATGAGAAGAATCGCACACAAGTGACCTTAGGGCCAGCCGGATGCTAGTGATGTGAGTGATCCAGAGTGTGGTGTTGGCAGCAGAGGGCACACACAGAGCCCAAGGAAGAAAAGGCTAGAACGCAGCCCCATTAACACAACCAAACACATGTTTGAGAAACATTGTTCTCGTTCAAGTGTGAAGTCCACTGCAAAGCTGGGCAGACAGTGGAACGCTCCTCCTCCACCACACTCCTGTTTGCAGGAGGGTCTAGAGCTGGGGTTGTAAGGAGATCCCCCAGCTTCCAAGGCTCCTGACATGTCAGGGGGTGTTTAGTCAGTTTTTATGCTAAGACTTCCTGGATTTCCTGGCCTGCAGTGTGCTCACGCCCAGTGTCTTCTGTGTTGTATTTCGTCTCTCGACAGGGTGAGGACTATGAGGAGTGAAGAAATGTTGATTGAACCGAGTTTCCACAAGTCAAAAATGTATTCAAGATAAAAGTAGATACGGTTTTTCATAACTTCAGATTCTCATTGTCTGTGCTGTCTGCTAACCTGGGCTTGCCCTGCCCACACTCTTGTTTTCTGTCCTCAGTATGTGGTAGACAAGGGCTATGGGCACGTGTTTATAAAAATGGACAAGTGAGGAGGGCTTAGGAATGGAGGTCAGAGCTGGAGTTCAACAGCACAGGGTGAAAATGAAGCAGCCAGGAAGCTGTGTCCCCACGTTAGGAGCAGGGGTTTCTGGGATGGACACCCACTCCTCACGGGAGAGCATGAGCATCACTGGAACACAGTCTCAGCAGAGGGAAGGGGCTCCGACGGCCGTGGCCTGGGGGACTGCTCCAGACTGCCATATGCCTGGGAATCAATACAGTGACCCAGAGAGTGTGCCTGATGAGCGTCGGGTGGCAGGGGTCTGACACTTGTTTGCTCTGGGCTGATGCATTTTCCGTTCTGTTTTCTCTTTTGTCTTGGCTGACATCTGTTTTCTCTCTGTGAACACTATCACAAAACTCATGACTGTTTAGATCATGACTCTAAGTGACAGCAAAGGGTCAGTGGCTGATAGATCTTCATCCCAGAAGTGTGCGCATCCCTTGATGTGGGCTCTGTGTACTTTTGCCACACACACAGCAAGCTCTGTGAGCACCCAGGGATCTATTGTCATGGAGACTTTTAAAGCCGTCAGTCATAATTACTGACCTCTATGAGCGTGGAGCCCTGGTTTGCTAGCTATCTCCTGATGTGTATTTCCATTTGAGAGCTCTGAAAGGAGCTGCGGCTTGTCCCACGGGGGGACCATTCAGCCTCTTGGTCAGAGTGCTTCCTGCCTCAGGCTGCTAAGACTTCCTCTCCTGTCTTACTCACCAAGTGTGGCTGTCAGTGGTTTGCCTCAGCAGGACGCTGCTTGACAAGGTCCTTGTTTCTAAGCATCTGTCCCCGTGTCACTGAAGACAACGTAGGATGGTAGCATGGTGGTGGTGTTCCCAGGGGTCAGTGTGCATCAGGTTCACAGACAAAAGTCTCCATTCACCTTGACTACTACAAAGGAGAATAGCACCACTTCAACAGAATAGTGTGGACCAAAGACAGAACTTTCTGCTTTTTAAAGGTTATTTGATGGATTGATTTTTGAGACAGGATCTCACTATGTAGTCCAGGCTGGCCTTGAATTCAGAGATTCTACTGCCTCTGCCTCCAGAGTGTTGAGATTAAAGGTATACACCACCATACTTGGCTTATCCATTGATTTATTTTTATTTTATGTGTATGGATGTTTTACCTGCAGGTATATCTGTGCATGTTCACCACAGGCATGCAGTGCCTGCACAGACCAAAAGAGGGCATCAGCTCCCCAGGAACTGGAGTTACTGACGGTTGTGAGCTGCCATATGGGTGCTAGGAATTGAACCTGGGTCCTCAGAAAGAGCAACAAATGATCTTAACTGCTCAGCCATCTCTTTAGCCTGCAAAGACACAACTTGTAAAGCTCTACCCTTAATGCCTTGGAAACTTTCTCAAATATTCACCACCAGCTGAGATCAAATGTTTAAACAAATGGACCTGTAGGGAACATTTTATATTCAAACCACAACAAGATTTATAAATATTTTCAAAGACCTGTATCTAAAGAGCTGAAGGGTTTTGCAGTGGTCAGTGGTAACTGCAGAGACCCATACCTGGTCAAAATATAGATAATAAATGACTGTGGAATGCTCACACATACACAGAACATCTCTAACATCCACAAAAGGCTTGTAGAACATCGTGGAAAAGGGTGTGGAGAGAACATGAGAGCCAAGGAAGGAGGAGCACTGTGGAGTGCTCGCTCACTGGAATGACGTGGCTGTTTCAGGAAGGA
>CABHPP010124602.1:0-45793 GCA_902168425.1 Peromyscus attwateri
ATATATATATATATATCTAAATATAATCTTATCAGTCTACATAATGTTGCTCATATATAAGTTTTCAAGGCTGATTATTTCTCCAGGGAAGTAGACACCAATTTCTTATTAAAACCAAATTGTTAGCTCTGAAAACAAACAAGGGTTTTTAAGGGGTAAAGAGAAGATTATATCTACTATTTCACTTTTTAAAGTGTACTTCAGACACAATGTAGTTGGTAGTGATACTTTTATGTTTTGATAATGTACCCTTAGGATCTTTTTCAGAAGACCAGACTATGTGACTCCACACATCCCATTAGTGAAATTTTATTCTGTGATGATTTGGCAATGTGTGGAGGTATTTTGCCATTTCCATCTGTTGTTATAAAATACACTGGACAAAAGCCTCTTAGGGGAAAGGAATTTTATTTTATCTCACAATTCCATAATATAGCCTATCACTGATAAGGAGTCAAGGCAGCAACTTGAAGAACCTAGTCACATCTCATCCATAATCAAAATGAAGAGAAACAACTGCTTGTTTTCTAGCACTTAGTGAGGTTTCTCCTTTCTTATACTGTCTGAGGCTCCCCAGGTAATGCTGACACCGAGAGTTCCGATTCTTCTCATATCAATTAAGACAGTAACAACAACTCCTTAGACATGTTTTCAGGTTAACATGATCTAGACTATCTTTCCAGGTGGTTATGCACCATGTCACAATTGCAAAAGTAACCATCACATATGTGTTAGGTTGCCCATCACTACTTCAACTGCTATTTCTCTTCCTGTTAATAGCCATCCTGTATCTTCCCAGCCTCTGACTAAACACAGACTTCTAAGAGATTGAACAGGCAAGCATCCCACCCAAAGCATTTACTTTATTTGACTAATAAGTAAATAAAACATTAATGCTTTGTTGTCTATAGACCTTGTGATAACTGGTGTTCTTTCCAGATATTCCACTGCATTATGGTCAAGCTTCAGAATGAGAACTTCATGAGTAATCAATATGATTCGTATAATTGAGAAAGATGGAAGATAGAACTGTGGTTGACCATATTTGGATTGCCTATGTCATGTTACTCTATCAGTCCTGTCTCTGTCTGGACTTCCTGTGTTTCCTGAGTCACTCAAATTATAAAGTGAACAAACAAGGATGTATAGATTAAATACCTATCACTGAATTAAACAAAAGAAAGTACATCATAATAAATTGGAAGAAGGACACCTTTGTGTCTTTAGGTGAACTTGACTAAAATGACCTGTGTGACTTCCAAACAAATGCCTTTCATCACTGAGATATAGTTGATTGGACTTGTTAACCTGGAGAGAAACTCATCCTAGACTAAGAAGTCTAATCACCTCTAAGGGATTTTAAAGCATGAACATTCAGGGTTCTCTCTGAGATATGATCTTCCTTTTCATGAAGGCAACTCCACAAACATCAAAGACTAGTTCTCATTATGCAACAATGCACATTCCAGCTTCATCAGTTTCCCAGATGATTTCTGAAGTTCAGTTCCCAGATGTCACCAGGCTAGAAAGCTGTGTGGATAGGACAGTATCAGTATGAGGTGGGTTGTGTGGATGTTTTCTGCTGCTATAAACTTACTTTTCACTTGGTACAAAGTCCTGTCAAAGTAAACTTTGGCTGCCAGTGTGTACTGGAAGAGATGGGAAGTTGCCTGCTAGTGCACACTGGGAGAAAGGAAAGTCAACATGGATCAGAAGAGCCAAGAACATTGACCCAATAACAGACCTCCAGACATGTGCAGAAAGTACTCTTTTTCCAAGGTAATACTTGTAATCTACACCAAAACATATAGAGAAATACCACAGAAAAATCCCCTCTTACCACTAGGGAAGATGTCCGGGTCCCCCAGACCCCCGACAATCAGGCCTCAAAGGACCTCCAAGGAATCGACATGGTGTCACAGCCTTGCAGCTCTGTGGACTTTTCTTTCCAAGGTGAGCTTCTTGTTAGCCCATCCTCTGTGCTCCTTGGATATAGAGCTTGAATCAATAGTAGTAGCATTTAGACAAAACTGGTTTGAATTTGAATGGCATTTAAGAGCTTTGGATCTCTGATAATGACTACCAAATGTTGGGATTCAGTTCCTCATCTGTAAAATGCTCCTGATGTTTTATTCATGAAACATGGACACTATTTAATAAAGTATACCTGAATTCAGTATACAATGTTTAGGAAATGGCTATTTTGGACATCAATGCAGATATGCATAAATTTTGCTGTGTCTGATTATGTTTTAAAATTGAGGTAATAGAAGAGTCCTTACGGCATTTTGGTGAAGGTTCAACAAGTCTGTTTTTACAAAAGTAGCTTGAGTAAGTCCCTATAAAATCTCCAAAATATCAACTAGTGTCATACTATCAATACTGATATTTTGTAGAAAACCAAAAGAATTTGAGTTTTAATTCAGACAGACCAAGTCCATAGGTAATGGCATTTCTTTCTCATCAACAGATGGGTGTTACATAGTTACTTACTTCACAGAGTAGAATAATTTAGTTTATGTAACTGCATCTTCTGGAATCACATGCTCTTGGTTAAAACTCTGGCTTTGAGCTTTGTTGCATGAATTTAAGTGAGTACTTAAATATATTTATCCAGCTGTTTATCTATCTTAAAAAAATATCTATCCAGCATACATCTTACAGGGTTACCATGATTTAAATTATGTGGGAGAATGGGGCTGCTGTATGTTTCAAGTTTCCATAGATGTAAATCACAGGTAGTAATTCTGACCCTTTGGCATTAGTCTTACATCAGGATGTAAACCTTCCACAAGAGATCATTTCTCTTTCTCCATTTTCTCCTATAATACCTCAGTGGGTATGAGCCTTGACTTCATGCTGGCTTTCCTGATCAACCCAAGACTCTATGAGCAAACAGCATAAGTTGTTATTTATAATCTCTAAGAACAGAAAGTGATCTTCCCTCAAATACTTTAAAAATAGATCACTGTATTACTGCACACCTCCAGAAGAGCTCTTCTTTTTATTGATCCAAATTATTGTAGGTCTTTGCCATTCTCAAGCTAACTATCAGTAAGCATGAGAAGGCAGAATCATGAGGAGGTCAGGCTGATTATAACAGGAAGAAATTTGGATTTATGCCCAACATTGACAAGGTTGCACTCAGGTTTAAGCCCTAAAGACTAAAATGTAATGAACATTATGCATTATTACCTTGTATTCATATATTTATTGTGGTAAGTAAATGGATAATATATAAAAAGCATCTATCAAAGGGGTTGGCACATAGTGAGTGCTTTTATAAAGCAGGAGCTTTAACATATAATTATTATCCTCATTGTGTATTCTTAGCACATGTGTATATAATTCTGTTGCACCAACATCCTGTATGTCTAGACCCCATCCTTCTCAGACTAAGCCAATATACAGCTCTCATACATATCTTCAAGATCATTTTTGTATTGTTTTTACTCACTTCCTCACACAGAAAGGACCTTTCTCCTTTATCTGAATTCTAATACGACATCTCTCTAATGTACACACATCTCACATTTTACCACAAATCTAATTATATAAGTTAATGGTCCCAATTTCCCAAGAAGTAGAAAGGTGGAGGAAGGCAGATTTTTTTAAAAAATGTGTTTTCTCTTTACTTGATCCAATATACCTAATATCTATTCAAAGAACAAAAGTTATCTCATCGCCATGAATGGTCCAGTGGATTATGAAGTCGGGAGCCTTGTACTTTCTACCATGTATCACAAAATAGAGGGAAGAAACTCAGTGACAAACTTCCAGTAAAGATGTTTTCTAATATGTGACTTTTTCCCAACAAAGGTAATTTTTGTTTTTAGGAAAGACTGTGAATCAGATGTTCCAAAGCCAGTGTAAGATTTTCATCTACCTATATCTCTTCAACCTAGACTGCCTGTTCTGAGAAGAGCAGACATTTTAACTCTAGTTTTAATGAGTTATCTAATATTCTCTCATTATATTTCAGCATGCATGGATTCAGCAATTGCAGGCTGAGGATGAGTGGTACAGTCTTCAGTCTGAGTAGAGTGAGCACAAAGAGGATTTTTCTGTGGGTCATTGATCTTTGGTATGTTTCTATGGATAATTGACTAATTCAAGCTAGGCAGAACCTGTACAACATTTTTTTATGTTCAGGCTACCACCAATAGTTTACGTTCCTAGCCAGCTTCCCCCTAGTAATGCACTGGAGACTAAAAGCTAAAACTGAACCACTTACAACGTTGTCTCCTTTCTCGCTGCATTTTCTTCTCCAAATACAGTTTCTACTCCCTGGCTTGAACGTGCTCTTTCTCCTTTTCTTTGTTGGAAGTCCTGCATGCATGCAAGAACCAGATTTAGTTGCCCCACCTCCACCCCACCAAGCCAGTCTTTCTTCTTCTAGTAACAAGCATCTTGGATTATCTTACTCTTATCACTTCTCCTCGGCAAAATCATTCACTTGGGACTTGCTACTAAGAAACTCTGTTTTGTTCTTCAATGATTCAAATGTTTTTTTTTTTTTGTTATTCTATTGTATTCTTATTGCGGAGGGTATCTGAGTAGAGCTGTCCAATTCTGCTTTATTCTTCACATGATGTTCACCATCATATTTCCAAAGAGACTGATTCTTGTAAATACTCATCCTTGCAGTGAATTATAATCCACTCAGGCTGAGTCAAATCACTTGTCTCTTACAAGTTTCTTTGTTATTTTGTAAGCCAAATTGTGACTATAAGATTAATTCCTCTTGTTAAATGCCATACCACATAGGAAAGTAACAGAGTCCCTAACTAATAAATACTAATGCTGATCACATCACTTTAATGAGAGTTGAAGTGTCTGTGTTGGGATAGTCCATCCACTTCCCAGCCTTTGGGGAAGATCAAAGGGATGGATTGTTGTAACTTTAGAGAGGCCTTCATACATAATTAAATGACTCTCCCACATTTTAGTAGGTAGGTGCTGGTCCCACCTAAATGATGTCATAAAGAAATTCAAAGAAACCATGTCAAATGGATTATTTCAAAAAGTGAATTGCTCATGTACTTTTATAATATTTGTTAATTTGTCTGTATGCTTTATAATGATTGTAAATATGAAGCAACACAAGTTAGCCTCCTTTTAATTCATTTGGTAAAAGTTCTGGGTGGCTTGTTCTACATATGTGTATTTTTAAGAGACACTTCTAAGACGTTAGCTAAGATCCCTGGTCCTCCTCATGGCACAACTGAGCTTGATACAGCTGGCAGTTCAGTTTCAGTCATCACGGACAACGGTGCAGATAGGGCAGTGGAAGGAGAAGGCAGTCTGGTATCCCTTATGGTTTTCATTCGTAGTTATTATGCATTCATTTATTACTCCAGTAAAACCAACAGGGCTTCTCCTATCTACAATGATCCCACTGTTCCTTCTCCTGGAAGTAGAAACAGTGCAATTCATTCCTCATTAGAAAGCTACCCATACGTTCATATTTTGTCTCTAGTGAAATAACTTGAATTTATGCAGTAAATTGAAAAAAGCTAAGAGGATGACAAAAGACAATGGAGGTAATCAACAACTTTCATGAAACAGAATGATCCAAAGATCTAAATAGGATACAATACACAACTTTGTCCTGTGCTGTTTATGATATGAATAAATTAAATGATAAATGTAATTCAATCATAATTACCAATAATTCGTCTTTTGAGAATATTGTATGAGGTGAACAGGAACAAGGAGAAAGTGAAATCTCCACTTTCCATGGAAGAACTATAAGTCAGAATATACGAAAATTATAAATTAAGGCATTAGAAAGTAAATTTTAAAGTAGGTTGATAACCATCACTGCCCAGAGTTGTAAAAAGCTGATCTAGATATTTCTGTGGAATGAAGGTGGGGGTTAAAAGTAGAGAAGTATAGATGCTGGTTTTAGTTGTTTCATAGTATAATTTGAGTGTCATTTATTTACTACCTTCCTATAGAAAAAAATAAGTGTAGATGAATTTCTAAATAGTCTTATTAAATAAAAAACATGGAGCCAGATAGAGAGGTGAAAACCTGAGAGATTACGGAAATAGGGAAAGCCACAGCTAACCTCACCTCACCAACTCCGCAGCTTCCAAAAGGTGAGCTACTTCCTGTCTACCTATGCCTATATGCCTTGCTTTTCTGCCATCTGATTTGCTCTCTCTGTCCAGCTACATCACTTCCTCTTCCTGCCCAGCTCTGTCACTTCCTATCTGTCTCTACAGACCTCCAGACCTCCATAATTAACTAGTTTTGGGAATTTAAGGCATGTGTCATCATACCTGGCTCTGTTCCCAGTGTGGCCTTGAACTCACAGAGATCCAGACATATCGCTGCCTGCCAAGTGATAAGATTAAAGGCATGTGCTACTATTTTCTGACTTCTATATAGTGGCTGGATTTTTCCTCTGATCTCCAGGCAAATTTTAGTGGGAGATACAGTATTTTGAGGGACACAATACATCATCACATTTCCCCTTTTTTTGTCTAAAAAAATTTTCGAAAGTTATAACTAATATAAGAAAAAATATATACAATAAGTACAATAACTATATACATTATATACAAGCAATAAATACATCAGCAATGTCTAATCCATTTGCATTTGACAAATTCAGAGAAAATACTTCATTATCTATCCTATTTTGGTGAGTCCCAAATGTACCTAATTTACTTTCTATCCTAATTCACATTACCAACAAAAAAAAAACTATCTTATGATGTCCTTCAATTTTATACACTTTGCACCTCTTAGTGAATTTCTTTTGTGAAATTTCTTAACAAGGAAAACTGTAACTACAGCTATCTAATCTTCAACTCCCTCAGAGACCCGAGAAGGAAATAATATTACCTAGTAAAACACAAAGTGCAAACAAGCGACTTCCAAAAAATGTGAGTTATGACAGAAACAGCCAGCTGCCTGGACAGTCAACTGAGGTTTCTCTGCAACGTTGGGGCATCATCTTCAGCCTCTAGGCTTAGCGTATCTGACAGACTCACTTGTGAAGCAGGATGTAAGCAAGGCCTACAGCTTGACCCCACATTCAGTGTGAGTATTCCATGTACCAGATAAACTTGAATTCCACCAGTGTTGTGTCATGATTCAGGATTTTAAATTCTTGAAGTTGCTGGTATTTTTGGAATTCAGTTTCCCATTCTTTTTGGCTTGTGGGTGGCTTCATCTCCTTTATTAAATGCCAGTCTACCACTGAGAGGTTTGACTCCGTCAGTCTAGTTTCTCCTCCAAGAACAACTGTTTCAGCTGCTGTTCCACTGCACACCAGGAGCCACTGGCCCGCTGCCTGCTCAGCTACCTTCAAAGGAAGGGGCACTGTACTTTTTCTGGATTGCAAAGCAACTTCAGGGATGGTGCCAAATTGTCCTGGCCTCAGAGGACGCCTGTTGCCAAAGCTGCAACCATACTTGTCTTGGCAAGGATTGGCAGTACCGTTTTGTGAGTGTGTGTGTGTGTGTGTGTGCGTGCGTGCGTGCGTGCGTGCGTGCGTGCATGCGTGTGTGTGTGTGTGTGTGTGTGTGTGTGTGTGTGTGTGTATGTGTGTCCTGCTTGTCCATTCTGGACAACATACTGTCAGCAGTTGATGCTAGGGCACGTTCTTGCCCAGTGGCTAACTTTTGCCACAGTGAAAGTAAACTCCATGTGGAGGTTCTTCAATGCCCATATCTTCTCTGAAGTAGATTGGTGCTGCCAGGAGCCAACATGTCTCATAGTCATAAAAAAAAAAGAAAAGAAAACAATCTATGTTATTAAAACATCTTAAATGCCATATTCTATAGATCTCTGAAGGGTTTGATGATGATATGTCTATATAAAATATCTCTGATTGACCTTGAAAACATACCTAATATGACTACAAATTCGATTGTAATGACTAACTACTAACTTACATTTCTTTATATCCTAATTAGTTGGTAATAATAACTTTCAAGGATTAGCAAATTGCATTACATTTTTAAATGAACTGTATAGGTACAATACCTTGAACAAGTTAGAAATATACATACAGTATTTTCTAATAAAATCAATCTCAAATTTGTATCAATATACATAATTTGTATATAATATACAAAAATCCAATCCAATGCATAATATTTAAAACTAGCAGTTGCCTTTTAAAAGTAGATTTAATAATCCACCTTTTTATCTATATCATATCTATATCCTCTCTTTTTTCTTTTCAGGGTAGATTCAATAATCTACCTCTTATTCATATTCTCTTTTGTGCAGCACAGATTTAAGAAAAAGCAGCTTGCCTGTAGCCTTCCAGTCCAGTTCAGGCCCGAGCTGCACAGAGCTGGTTGCCGTGGCACACACGGGTAGGATTTGCTGAAGGAGGCCGAGGCAGGAGGATCCTGAGTTCAAGGCCAGCCTGGGAGTCTTGCTGAGGAGAAGCTGTGGCTGGGGTCAGGCCAGGCCACAAACAGAGGCGGGACCATGGATGCAGTGGCTTCTGTTCAGCATTGCTGGCTGCTTCTCATCCTGTTGGAGGTGGAAGTGATGCTGCTACTGGGGATGAAGGGTTTACTGCTCCTTGTTCAGAGAACAATTGCCAGGACCATCGTGTTACAAGAAAGCATCAGCAAAGGTCAGTTTGGAGAAGTTTGGCAAGGCAAATGGTGGGAAGAAGAAGTTGCTGTGAAGATATTCTCTTCTAAGGAAGAACATTCATGGTTCCAAGAAGCAGACATTTATCAGATTGTGATAACTCCAAACCACAGAATAGGCACACACACACACAAAAAAAAAAACGTCTGCAAGGAACCATGATTTTGCCTAACAGCGACTTTGAAATCTCCAAAAAGGTGATGGGATCCCACAACAGTGATTCCACATGAACTTGTACTATGATAAAGCCATTAAGCTGATTAACACCACCCAAAGTTCAGCTTTGGACTACAAACTACTCAGGACAATGAGTTTTGAGATGGCTAGCTAAAATGATCCAGATTCATAGACTACTCGAGCAAGGACTTAAGACAAAACCTGCATTTTCCCATTATGCAGAGACTGGACAACAAATGATACAGCTACCTCTCCTAGGACTTGACAATTTACCAAAAAAATTTTTTCAGGATTCGCTAAAGATGCCTTTGCCCACAGACAGACCCCCACATTCCCAAGAGGTGGGGTCTATGGTTTTGGCTGTTTAATGAGTTATGGATATTGTCATTGTTTAAGATGGTTGGTTACAAGTTGTTAATTGTTACTGATCATAAAAAAAAAAGCTAAACAAGGGAGATAAGATACAGGATTCTTGTTTTAAAAAAAGAAAAAGAAAAAAGAGGATATAGAAAAGGGTAGATAATTGAATCTATTCTGAACAGAAAAAAAAGAGAAGATACACAAATGATAAGATAAAAGGTAGATTTTTGAATCTACCCAGAAAAGAAAAAAGAGAGAATATGGATACGATAAGATAAAAGGGTAGATTACTGAATCTACTTTAAAAAGGAACTACTTGTTTTAAATAGGATAAGTTATGACATTTTTGTCTGAATTCAAAAACTCACATTACTGAACTATTTTCAGTATACATTCAGAGAGAGTCATTTAAATAACAAACTGTATATGCACATGAACAGAAATTGCTTTCTCAACCAGTGAATTTAACAAAAAGAAAAATGAAGTTGTTATTGTTTAGAAAAATGAAATTATTAGTAATCCATTGCTATAAACACTTTTTACCTATGTTCTTCTAAACCAGGTACCATATCTACACATTGTTTTCTGCTGCAATTTCCACCATATTTTTTTTTCAAACAAAAATGCTAACATTACCATTGGTGGTGAATTTCACCATTTTAAAGCTAAATACATAGATAACTAAATAATTTGGGGATTTCTGATAAAGATATCTTTAAAATTTTCATGTTTGAAAACCTAGAGCATCTAAACTTTTGTCAGATCAATTTTAAACATATAAGGATTTTTAAATTTATTTCTTATGAACTGTAACTAACTGATTGGGACTTAAGGAATTCCAGTGGTAATGGCACCCTTCCACAAACCCCATCCCACTGGTGAACACTCCAATGCTTAGATAGCAGTCTCTGTAATGAAGCCTAGTTTTTTCTCCTCACTGATTTTATCCTTTGTTTCTCTGACAAGCACACAGCATAAAGTCCTGTAGAAAATTTAAAATAACAGTATCTTTCCATGCAGCTGAATCAAAGAAGATACAAAATTTTTGTTGATTCCAACACTAAAAAGTGCTTATCAAAATGAATTTTAAAAGAAATAGTATATGCAGACACATCTTTTGATTTTCTCCATATTTCTTTGTCAGCATACAAGTCAAGAATATACTAGGTGGATCTTCTTTAGGAAGTTAGACTTTTACCAAATATGCTACCGAGCAGGACAAAAGCAGACGCACTTCTGTGTGATATCTGTTGTAGACAAGGTCTTCTCTCAAAGATGCTGAAAGATGCTGGTACGGGATGATTGTACAGTATTATCCTTGTTTACTCTAAGGCTGTATTTTCATGCTTATGTTTTATATGCTGGTTCCATAAGGTGAAGTATTCCTCACACTCTTTAGCGCCTATATATGGGTTGAACTTGTACCTTGATTTAACCAATGGACTCTGATGGAAGAGTGACTCAGCCAGTTTAAGGCTTAAGCCTGTGAGGGATGGAAGTTTTCACTTTAATATGAGTCTAGCTCATAATGGCCCTAAGAAATGCTAAAACTACCCTGAAAGTCCATGAGGAGAAGTGGCAGTTTTTGTTCAACCAGACAAGTAGCGTCACTTACTGATAATTCCCAGCCATTACCAGTGTTTGTGGGTACATTATATCAGGAAACTACCTTGGAAAGTTCAGAACAGGTGGGTCCCAAATAGCAAGATCTAGTGATTTGTAATAACACAGGTAGCAGATGGACTGCTCAGGCATTTGTGATCAGCATTCCATAGGAAATGAGAAAATGGTTATTGTTTCAGGATAATAAGTTTTATAGTAGCAATGTGCCCATTATCTATCTATGGATCGATCATCTATCATCTGTCTGTCTGTTTCTCTATCTTTGCTTTATTCTGGACATTATCTATCAAAAAATATAACAAATAACCTTTGCCCTCTATCTAGTCATGAGGTTAGACTCTGCTCATCTACTAGGTACATAGTGCATATGTACAAACTAAAAATACATTTTTTAAAATTAGATCATTTCCTGAAAGCTATAGAGAAAGAACATCTACATCAGCTACGTGGAAAAATGGAACGCTGTATAACTGTAGGTACTCACCCAGTTTTTATGTAACAGGTTATATATGCACTCCATTAAGCCATCACAAAGACTGCCTCACTGTGTCCATGTGGCATCCTCTAAGTATCAAGTGATCCTTCCTACCAACTGCTTTCTCTCCATTCTCTTCTCTTCCAGAACTCTGATCTAGAGACATATGTCAGTCTGTAGTTGAATTTGCTCATTGTCTATGAAACTGTATGTAGCATAGGCTCAGGATGGATCTAAGAGATCCTTACTGTCTTTGAAACCTGTTAGAGGTTCACTGTCCATAGGGGACTTTTGGCATCTTTGCTCAGTTATGTCAGCATACAGTGGAACCGCAGAGATTGAGAAAGACACCGAAATAATCATGAAACAGCTTCGGTTGAAAGAAATTCTCACTGGTTCTCAGGAAGCTCACCTACAACCTGGGAGCCGAGGCAGTGAGTCCACAGCTGACTGCCCTGGGCTTCCCTGTGGGTCATTTAACCTTGCATGTCCTAAGATTTCCTATCACCAAAAAGGAAATTAAAAGTGGAATTCATTTTCCTGGGTGGCGGCCTAAGAGCCAGAGAGCCTCTTATCGAGACGTTCATAATTGTAGCCTCACACGATTAGAGCTGGATGGGTCTTTAGCAAGCACCCAGGTAACTCCATATTTCACAGAGTATCTCCCTGGAACTTAGAAAGGTGAAGCACGTTGTTCCAGATCAAGCCAGACGATACCCGAGAATTTACTGCCTATGCCACACAACATGCTTCCCTGTTCATCTGTATGTGTGTCAACACATCTGTGTTCAATGAAAACACATTTGCGTGTACAAGATGACCTTGAGACAATACAATCCAGTTCTAATGATCAGTGTGTTTATGATTATAGCCCTTTATGTCCAGTTTGATTTCCCTAAAGAAAACCGTTCACGGTTCTAATTGCTTTTCTATTACACAGACTTGGGGAAGAAAAGAAATACCTCTGTTTAGCAACCTGTGTTAACATTGTCTGGGTCCTGAGGAAGACTTGGATTGATTGGTCCCCTTGGAATTAATCAGAGCCTCTTACTATCCTATGCGAAACAGTCTTTTAGGTAGTAGAGACACTGCTTGCCCAAGTCTCCCAAGGAAAACAAAGGAGACACACCCTGTGTGCCATTGTTATAAGCCCATGTCAGGTGAAAAGGTACCAGTAATGGGGCTGGGGATGTAGCTCGGTTGCCATAATCCTTGCTCTTCCCTAAGGCATCCCTGGGTTTGAAGGCCAGCACTATAAGACAGGTATGGTACCCCAGCACTCAGGAGATAAAAGCAGGAGGATCGGAAATTCGGCCTCAACCTCAACTATGTGGGTGAATTCCTGGCCATCCTGGGCTGCAGAGCCTTGTCTAAAAACACAAAATCCAGCATTGTTGTGAACAGTCACCGAATATCTCTCATTTGCATCTAGCCTCTCATCCAGCACTGCATGCTTTTCTTGCTGAGGATTCGAGTGGGTGAAAAATGGGCGAATTTTACAAGAGATACTTTTATTTACACTTTAGAGGCAGCAAAAATCATTCATCTTAGGTTTCTAGGATGTCCCATCCTATGTTTTATAGAAGAAAGGCATGACTGTGTCATGTGAGTAACATAAGGTGTTTGGGAATAAGAGCTCCTGGCTTAGTATAGGGTAGCTTGCAGAGGCATTTTCTAGAATGTATGGAATGAACTGTTTCAAGTCCCCCCCCCTTGCTGCTATAATTTTTATATCTCATTTTACCTCTGTAATTAAGACAGGTCTGGTAGGTATTTAAATTAGCCCAGCTTTCATCTCTATCACACATTCATTTCAAAACTTTTATGAATATTTAATAGAGGTTTTATAATTCATGGTGATATGATGAACAGCCTTTTGGCCGTTAAGTCAATTGACAGAAAAAAAAAATTCTCTCTTCAGGCAGAAATAATAACGATTCTATTCCTGTCCCGAGATTGGTGATTACACAGTCACCTGTTTTCACATTAAACTTTGATGATAAATTACTCAGCAACCATGATAATATCAGAAGTTTTACTGGCCAGAACAAATTGCCAGTAATTGCTTGCAAGATAAAAAGAAAGAACTGAGTCTTTTTTCCTCTGTCCTTCCCCCAGGGGATTGTGGCTGAGACCCTCCGATCCTACTGGTTCCAATTTCTTTCATTTGTTATTTCCTTTATATTCTATTTTATTTTACCTTTTTTTTGTTTCCTTTCAAGCCTTAATCTGCCCTTCTAGTAAGAATATATTAATATTCCATTAGCATGGCTGCAGATTTAGCACGCACACATGGAACACAGGCTGCATAAAAACAGAGAACTTCCAGATGGATTGCAGTTCAAACAGGTTCATTTTCTACCCGACACCCCACAGGACATACATGCACATTTGAAAAAATATTTGGGGAAATGTCTCTAGATTAAAGCATGCATCAAATGGTGCAGTTTCCAAAGCAACCCAGAGGTTCTATTTCGTTTAAATATATCAAAGGTTTAGGAACAGACAGTCTGATGATAATACCTAAGTATGTAACAGAGGATTATAAAACCTAACCTTGGCGTCAGATCCTGGGGGCTGGAGTACACTGCTTCAGTATTCATGTCCACACAAAACTCAACCATAAACGCCTGGAGATGGAGTCACACTCCTTCCTTCCCCTCCATTTCTCCATGAGGCCCAGGGGGAGGCCCTCCCTGTAGCATATTGGGGAACTGGACCATCCGGCCAGGCTTTATGTCCCCTGTAATGGGGTCACAGACTCCACTGTCTCCCTGGGGAGGTAATTCTGCTGCCTAATAGCTTCCACTCCAACAAACTTTTTTCCTTGATATGCAGACAACTCCTCTCTGCTCATTTCCTTCTCTGTAATGCCCCTTTTACTGCCCTGCAAATTCCTCTTTGGGGGTTTACAGCCCCCGAGGCAGACAGCATGCTATAGCAGCAGCCTCATGGAGCTCTACTCACTACTTCAGAGTTCTGTGAATCTCACATTGTGTATTAAAGCCTTCACACCCTCAATCATTTTTGTGATTCGTCCTTATAATTCTTCCAATTTGTACAAATATATGACGCCTATGATGAATTTGACTCTGTAAACTGCAATGCATCAATGATAGCAAATGCTCAAACACTCTAGGCACCACATGTATACACACATGCACACTGGACTTAAATACATTAACAGCATTCTGTTCCCAATGCCGTTAAGTTCTAATGGCATTCCAGTGCTCTTGCTTATATGCAGGGGGAAATGTAGAGAAACGTGCACTGCTCCTCACCTTTCCAATTTCTCCAAACGTTGTTGTTCAATGAGATTGGGGACTCTGTTCTTGGATGAGAAGGATTTAGCAAACTGCATAGAAAATGACTTCCTTTTCGTGTCTGATGCAAATGTACTTCCATCAGAAGGCTTTCCACAAGAGCAGCCTGGTTTGAGCCACACTAAGTGACATTAGCCAAGGAAGGCAGAGAGGGCTCACCCACCCTCCTGTCCCCTGAGGGAGGTCTCAGTGCTAAACTGCTCCCCAGGCAGGGCAGAAAGGGTAGAAGGCTAGCTAAGTTTCAGATGAGCTCATTTGGGAGAGGATACCTAAACTTTCTGCTGAACAGGAGGGGAAATCCACTCTGATCTTGCCTCACACCCAGGTCTCCAAATGAGATCTCAAGGCTGTCCTAGCGTGTGGCACCATACCGGCTGCCACTCTTAAACATACACTGCCTCTGTCTGTCACAGGGGCTTCAGTGTGTGACCAGTGTATCATTGTGATGAAGGCTTAAACCCAGCTCTCCCCTCTCTCATTGTGGAATGCAGGGCCCAATAAAGCAACTGCCAACAGGGCTACATACATTTCAGTGCTTTTAGATGCTGAATAATTTAAATAATTCTATTCCACTGAGGAGGAGTAAACTTAAAAAAGCAAATGTTTACAGGAAGATGAGTAGGTAATCAATCTAGATTCCTTCAGTGTGA
The DNA here is from genome assembly GCA_902168425.1 of Peromyscus attwateri. Classification (NCBI taxonomy): domain Eukaryota; kingdom Metazoa; phylum Chordata; class Mammalia; order Rodentia; family Cricetidae; genus Peromyscus; species Peromyscus attwateri. The sequence goes on from CABHPP010124602.1 coordinate 15,237, forward strand.
GTTTACACACACACACACACACACACACACACACACACACACACACACACGGATACACACATGATACACAAATGAAGACAGGGAGAGAGAGGCACACAGACGTGTATAGACATACAGACACACATAAATACAGACATAGACATACACACAGGCACACAGACATGCATATACACAGACACAGACATATAGACACACACAAATGAATAGAGACACACACAGATTCACACACATAGACACATATACAGATATGCAGCCGCACACATACAGGCACATAAACACACACACACACACACACACACACACACACACACACACACATACACACAGATTCAGGCACATCCACACATACAGACTCATGACACACACACACAGACACACACAAAGCCTTGCAGCCTGTCACATAGAATTAAAGAAGTGAGTAAATGGTATACTGCTACCGCTCACTTTGTGTTTAACACACATGGGCTTAGATTTGATAAATCACTTCACTCCATCCGAGTCTTTTCATCTGTGAACACTACACCAGAAGAACTCCTGACACTATGATGTAGTTTTTAGAATGCCTCCTCATAGCTTCCTTTTTTCCTCTGCTAGTTGTAATGTGAGGGGAAATAGTTGTTATTTATACTTATGTGTTACTAGCAGGTGCAAGGAATCTTTTGGCCTCCATGCAAAGTCCTCAGCTACAGTTTAGCCATAATAGCTAGTGTTTCTTATATCTGTGTACAATCACCCCACTTCCAGTTTCACTTTTCTGTCAGGATTTTCTGAAGGAGACATATATAGAGCTGTGATTACATAAATTTGTGTGACAAGTTCAACATACTCACCAATGGCATCTATTCAATCTTTCAGCTCTACCATGAGCAACACAGATTGGAGTCTAGTTAGAGCACACACTGCTCTGGCTGAAGATATGAGGGCCATATGACCTTGGAGATCCCTGGAGAAAAATGAAAATCTGGAACAACAAATATGTGAATTTACTAGTAAATATACATACTAGATATCAAGCAGCTGAATATGTGACTTTCCTTGGCACATACTTCCTTGATCACAACTATATAAAATGCAGGCAAGAAAGGATGTAACACACACTTAAATCATTATTAACCATAACCTCTTCTGGTAATGTTTTATAAAGATTATTTTATGTGTATTTATATGCTGTATGGCAGTGCCTGCAGACTTCGGAAGAGAGCACTGGATTCTCTGTAGGTAGGGTAAATGGTGGTTGTGAGCCACTCAGTGAAAGTCCCTAAGTAAGAAAGAGCAGCAAGTGCTCTTAATCACTGAGCCACCTTCCCCCAGCCTTGGTAATTTTTAGTTTATATCTACCATCACAACCACTACCCCCAAGTATTGCTTCTTGTTCAAAGGTTTAAACCCTGAATAGAAGCTACAGTCAGAACACAGATGTTAGAGATTAATTTTTTTTTTTTTTTTTTTTTTTTTACTTATAAAGAATTACACTGAAAAGAATTCTTTGCAATTCCTACAAGGAGGATACTTTGCTTACGGGGGACCTTCCATCCATATAACAACCCTTACATAGGAACCAGACTCTCCATGGACACTAACACTCTAAGAAGTTCACCAAATGTCCAGCACAAAAGATGGCCAGCAATCCAGGTTTGGAGTTCAGGTTTGATCACATGGTTTCAGACTCTATGTTGCTGTCATGTACAATGAAAAGATACAGCCTCAAAATTTGAACTGAATTCTAAATTCAGACATTGTAGGTGTGGAACCAAAATAAGACCAAAATGCTTTCACCCTAAAACTAAGGCCTCAGATTTCTCCTTTTAGGTACAGGCCATGAGTTACTGGAACAGGCCATGAGTTACTGGAATAGGCCAAGACTTATTAAAACCAGTCAGTCCAGATTCCAGAAACCAGGAAGTGTAAAAGTACAGAGTCACAAGGTAGTCATGAGGTAATGACTGCTGGACTATGGAATGTCCTCTCCCTGGTTCCCTAGGTAACTGTTTGACCACAGAATGTCCCACCCCTAGTCTCCATAGTGATTGTGTAATCACCAGATGTCCCCACCTGGGGGCAACCAATGAGAAATGGTGACAGGCAACAACCCCCTTAGAAATAAGATTAAACCATTAATCCATTAAGAAGCGAGCCAATCAGAATTGTACCCATACTAGCACCCCTAAATGATGTAACCTTGTGCTTTTTGCCTTTAAAAATTGAGCTTTCAGAGAGGCGGGCACTTCCTCCAGCATCCACTGTGTTGGATATATTGGACGAAGTCCCTACCTAGGCTTGTATTGCTTTTGGATATCCCGAATTAAACCTTGCTTTTGCATTCTGGCACGTTCTTGTCTTAGGTGGTCTCTCTGGGGGTCGTGATCGGGGCACAACAGTAGGTCGCCAATATTAAATGCTAGATGGAAGATGCACAGTTGCTTTCTACTAAGGCAGAATAGACTGTGGCTCTCTGGGAGCATATAAAGAACCCTGGGGAAAACCTGCACTACTCCCACAATGAGCTATAGCACCTGCTCGAGAGTGCTTGCATTTCTTTAAGGGAGCAACACCTTCCATTTTGAAAACACAGGGAAGGTTTAAAATAAAATCTCTGAGAGAGTTTACAATGTAGTCTGAAATACACATCCAAATTAGGCAAAACTCTCTTACTATGTAAGTTTAGTCAGAGAATAGAAAAAAAACATAGTGAAGCGTGGTATAGATAAAGATGTCTTTAGATGAAAGATGCTGGAGCCACATATCTAGGTGCCATGTGATATAGGCAGGTCTTGGACTTCCCTCTGTCCCAGGTTCTACACAACAATGAGATAGACATTTCGATATATCAAGAATATGCAATGATTTTACTAGTGCAATGTGTAATTGGATAACATGGTTTATAGCAAAAAATTTGTATCTGTTTCTCTGGAAGTTTAAAATGCAAAGGGGGAGTAAAAACTGTAAAAACTAGGAAAGACAAACTTTTCTTCCCCAGACCCCTAATCTATATAGCAGTGACCAGCCCAAGTGTATTCCAAAGACATAAGCAAGGCATGAAGAAACACACTAGCATACTCTAGGACAGGTATACACATAGAAAATAACTGTAATCTAAACTCAGGATTATGGTGTGAGCTTGTAAAAATAAGCCACATCCTTTAAAGAAAATAATTTGGTGCAGACAAAACAAGTCTGAGCACATCTAGTAAAAGGTCATACATAAGTTCAAGGGCTTACAGTCTGGCATAATAAAAATCTTATTGCTAATATATAGAGGAACAAGTAGCTTTCATAATGTTGGTATTATATACTACAACATACACCCTGGTAACATGTATACTATATCTTATTGATTCTGATCATTATTTCCCAAATGTCAGGTCCAAAGAAAACTCCATTACCCCAAATTCTGGTGGTTAGACAAAAGCCAGCTTTCTCCAGGGACTTGTGAAGCCAGTCTCTCTATATCAAAAAAGAGCTATTTCCCTTATCAATGGCAGAAGAGACAAGTGGCTATCTGGTTATCTGTGGTGCCTATTAGCATACCAAAACACTGGCCTGCAGGCTCTCTCAGTAGCACAATTACCTGATACATAGTTCAAAGTCCAAGTTAGAAGCCTAGCTCTTCTCCTCTCCTCCCCTCCCCTAAACTTGCCCAACTCTCCTGCTTCCCTTTCCCCAGACACTCATTCTCAGGATAGCCTGGCTAGTTTTGTTATGCTCATTCTTTGTCTTCCTCTCTCAGGCTCCTCTCCTCCCCTACTCTCTCCCCATCTCTCTGATTTGTTCCTGCTTCTCTCCTGGCAAGGGCCAGTCTGCTGAGCATGGCTAGTCTACTACTTCCTCTCTCTGCTCTGAGCTCTTCCAGATGCCTCTGCAGTACTCTCCCCCAGATCCACAATAAGACACTTTCCCTTAGCCACAACCATTGAGTGGTCATGTTGTCCATTTCTATAGCAAAGGGATATAATTTTTTGAGGAGTCCTACATTAACTGCAAAAATAAGTTATTGTTCCCTTTTCAACATGAGTGACATTCATTTTTTTATTCTTATTCAGTTGTTTGGGCCAGAACTTGTGTTGAAATAGAATTGGCAAGAGTGGATATCTTGTCTTCCTCCTGATCTCAAAACAAAAGCTTTCAACAACTTTTTCAGTTTTTCCCTTCTCTTATACATTGACAATGAACTATTGTAAAAAATAACATAAGCAGAAAATCCCATCATCAATTACATCAAAAATAAAATTCTTTAGAATAAATTTAACCAACAAGGTAAAAAACCTTTCTGCTGAAAGTTATGATTGAAGAAATAAAAAAATACAAACAAATGGAAGGACAGACCATACCCAAATCTAATACTGTTAAAATGTCCATACTACAAGAAAAAATGGGAATTAAGTAAGATGCTTATTTGAATTCCATTAATATTTTCTACAAAAATAGAAAAAAATCCCTTAGATTTACATAGGATGAAAAGAGCTCCCACTAACCAAAGTGATTTTGAGAAAGATGAACAAAGCTAGAAACTTAACACACTTTCCAATTTCCATCTAAATAACAAATGTCTATTGTTCACAAAAGCATGGGACATAGACACATATACCAACGTTCCTCAATTAAGACCCTGGGAAGTAACAAAGAAGTTTGTGGAATACACTTCTTTCACAAGACGTCAAAGGATAAACAATGGGCAACGGCATGAACCTTCAACAAGTGGTTTTAGGGAAACAATATATTTTCACCAAGAAATAGCTGATTTGGACCCTTTTCTTTCATTTTATGAAAAAAAAAAGTTTAAGATTATTTAAGATTTAAATGTAAGATCTAAAACTCTAAAAGATCAACAGGGGAATGATCTTTGGTATTGAAGTTGGCAATCATTTTAGGGATATGAAGCACTAATTATAGCAGTGACAAAAGTTTAAAAAATAAGTAAACAAAAAAGGGAGGAGCCAGGTGACATATAACTGAAATGAATCTGGTGAATCTGGAAAGCAAAAGACAAAATAAGAAGTAAAAAGACCACATGGGGAACTGGAAAAAATATTTGAAAGCCAAAAACCAACAAAAGGGTAGCTTCCAAAGTAGAAAACTAACAAATACAACTCAGCAAAAATAAATCAACTATCTAATTTGAAAACTGGCCAAACGATAAGAATAGATACTTTTTTTTAGAGATGATAGTAAATTGTCTACAGATACAGGAAGAAAAGAAGGAGGAGGAGGAGGAGGAGGAGAAGAAGAAAAAGAGGAAGAGGAAAGCCTCAACCTCAGTGCAGTAATACCTTGTACTTGCTAGAATGGCTGTAATCAAAAGGACAGAGGATAACCTGTGAGCAAAAATGTGGAGAAAGGTGATACTTTGAAAACCTTTTTAAGAATTATATAATTAAGGCATTGTATAAAATAATATATGGTTTCCTCAACTTATTTTAAAATAACAACTACAATATTGCCCTGCAATAACTTTTCTAGGCATAAGTTCAAACATAATGAAAACAACATCTTGACATCTACACCCTCATCTATGACATTATCACTCACAATAGCAAAGGTGTAGAAATAACTTGCAGGTTGACTGTTAATGAATGAGTGAATATGTAATGATGGGTATCTTTCTGACATTAGATAGGAACAATGTCATGATTGGGTCTGGAAGGAAGCATGGTACATTAACCATAACAAATATTTTAGGATATAATTATGCATGGAGTCTATTAACAGTCAAATGATAGAAGCATGGGGTAGAATGGTGGTTATCAATGGATCATAGAGACAGAAATGAGGAAATGTTTATCCAATGGTGAAATCTGTTAGTTATAATTATGAGAATCTAACTTAAAACATAGCAACTTAGAGTTAATAGTAATAATAATAACAATAATAATATATCTTATCAATAAAATTACTAAGACAGCGTTCTTAGGGCTTCTTCAGTGTTATGAAGATTCATATGAACTGAGATGGTTGTTTTGTGAATTAAACTGATTGTAGTTAACTCAGAGAACACAGGGATGTCAAGCTGGTGCCTACTTAGAGCTTTTACCCCTACTGACTAGGCCATGGTACCAGAAGGTACTCTGCAAGCTAACAGAGAAGTAAGGTAAGCACCAACCCAGCTACAAACTCTTGAATCTATAATGGTGACCTGCATGAAAGATACACTGGCGCAGTAGTGGCACAAAAATTGGAGTAACCAATCACTAGCTCGTTGGATTTAAGACCTACTCCATGAGATGAAACCTATACCCAACACTGTGGGTGCCCAAGAATTGAGACTAGATAGGCCAGGGTCCTCGGGGAAAACCAATACTGTTGTTCTGCTAAAGGAATATAGCAATAAAATGACTGCTAATGGTATTCTGCTATACTCATAGGTTAGTGTCTTGCTTAGCCATCATCATAGAGGTTTCCCCCTGAAGTCGATGAGAACAAATATAGAGACCTACAACTGGACAATATTCTGAGATCACCTGGATCAATCAGTCCTAAATGGGTTGGTTGTCTGTATCAAATCCCTCCTCTGAGTGCTCAGGGAACTCTTGCAGAATAGGATGTAGAAAAATTGTAAGAGCCTGTGGGGTTGGAAGTCACCAAGTGAACAAGACCACCTAGACACAGAGACTGAGGCACATATGAACTCACAGTGACTGTGGCATCATGCACAAGTCTAAGTCACATGGGATTCCAACACTGAGAGGTGTGAAGTGGACACAAGCCTCTATCCTTTACCCAGAAGCTACCTCCACTAGCAAAGGAAAAATATGATTTTTTGTTCATTTGTTTGTTTGTTCTCCAACAGAGTCTCACTGAATATACAAACAACGCTTAAGAGCAGGTCTCAAAAAGGATTCAATTGTGCTTTTGGAGTTTTGTTTTGTTTCCTGTTTGTTTATTTGTTTAGTTTTTTTTTCTGATGATGCTTTGATTGAACCTATTTCGCCACTTACTGATCTTTTGCTTATATATCATGGTTTCTGTTTTTGTGCTTTTGTGGTATTTATGTGTGTGTCTCTGGGTCTGTATTTGTTTCTTGTGCTTTTCCTTTGACTTATTTTTTCTGTTTGTTTTGTCCTATTCTATCTGATTTATTTTATTTTATCTTATTGTAATATTATTACTAATTCTTTCTTCTCCTTTTTCTTCTACTTCTTAGAAAGTGAAAGAAAGGGTATGGATTTAGGTGAATGAAGAAGTGGAGAGTATGTGGAAGGAGTTGTTGGAGGAACTTGTAACCAGAATATTGATGGTATAAAAAGAATGAAGATATTGACTAATAAGAATCAAGTGTTTTCCTAGACAGGTAAATAGCATGTCTCATCTAGATATTTTAGAAACACAAATACATTTGTTTGGTTTTCTAATTGCAGGATAAAATACTCATTCTTTGTTTGTTACTTATTTCGGAAAAAAAAATAACTTTTAAACAATTACCCATTTTGACTTAACTGTTGAACATTATAGGTAATGTCATTTTTCCGGTTACATGTGCTTTAGAATTTTTCCGTAGCATCATATATTCCCTATAATTTAGCAGTCCTTTTCACAAGGAAAATGTTATCAGCTACATTGTTAATAAGTGATATTCAGGGTATTTATTCAAATACAAAGTTGAAATGCTTCAGTATCTCTACATAGCTTTAAAATAATGCTTCAGATTTTCATCTCATCATTCCCAAATAGAACATATAATTCAGGAAGGTAGACACTACAATTCTTTCACTACTGTCACATCTTAATTTCTTTTTTATCTTATCACCTCCTTTCAGTCATGTTGATTCTTCATCTCTCTCAACACTTCCTTATCCTCAGCTTCACCAACATCTCACAGGGTGCATTCACATGATCTGGAATGTGAAGCATTTCAAAATGTCAACTACTTTTATTTTCCTTTATTCTTGTTTCTCTACAACAAATTTCTCTTTGATGCCAGAAAATGTTCTAAAAATGCAAATCTACTCAGGTTATGTTCTTCCTAAAACTTTACTGTTTGTTTTAATTTCCACACCCCTCAAAAAAACTTTCCAACACACCTTTCTGGCCCTCATCACTGGTTCTCTGTTCACTATGGTGTTCCTATAGCATAATCCTTAGTTTCCTTCTGTTAACACTACAAAGGCAGGCAGAGGCCTTGGCAAGATTCAACTTCCATGAAGACTATGGATACCTTCTTCTATTTGTTAATTCTTCTCCAATAGGAGGTTACTTTACACTTAAGCCACAGAAAGAATAGTTTCTTAGACTGTTTACCAATTGTTAGTTACCTGGTAGCTCTATGGCCTTTCAATAGCAATACCTTGAATTACTCACAAATGAACAATTTGTTATTTTTATTGGTGATGCTAGTATTTGTAAGATCAGATCTTGCTGTGTATCCCAGGTTGGCCTTGTATTTTCAATTTTTCTGTTATCCTACTGCCTGAGTGCTGGTGTTACAGGTAAACACATCACACGTGGCTTCTTCAATGAATCTTTCACCAGTGTTGTTTTGTTTTGTTTTTAACCTATCCAATATTGTTTTTTTTCTATTGTTTGAGATTATAATATGATTACATTATTCCCCTCTTCCTAGTCCTCCTCCAAATCCTCCATATACCTTCTTTGCTCTCTTTCAAATTCATGATTTTCATAATTATATATGTACATATATATACTATATATATACAGCTATAGATTCTTGAATGCCTAAATATCACACACTTAATGTTATTTAAGTGTTTAAGTATACTGGTTAATTTTTCTATGTTTTCTTTTCTAAATGGTTTGCTCTAAGTTTATGAATATAAAACAAGAATTATTGGTGTGAAATGTGCATTTTAATTATGTCATAACAAAGGTAAATGATGGGAAAGATGCATATATTCTTAAATGTCTAATTATCACCTGCTCAGGACTGGATGTATGTTTTCAGGACTGACAATGTGGCATTGGATAAACAATTTCTATGTTTTCCCATGAGGAGACATTCTCCTGCTCTGTGCATTCCTTAGTTGTCTATAGCTCTTTGTCTAGGTTTTAGGCCTCATGACCTTTGCCCTTTCTGTGTTAGCCTGTCTATTGGTGTCACTCTCGCTGAGGTCATGTTTAGGCAGTCATGTCAATAAAACTTCAATGGAACAGCTTCTGTCATGTTTTACATTTTCTGAGTTCTTAATCTAAGATAACATTTTGTTCTTCATATTGGAGCTTAATGAATACTTATAAACTAAGTTTTGTTACCTATTAAGCTTTTAAGAATAGAGTTTAGGCTATTCTGGCTTAGCAATAAAAGGGATTCCTCCTTTCAAGGCATGAAACCACATCAAGTCTCAAAGCAAGGGCACTAGCCCAACAGCTAGGAGTGAGAATGAAGACACCTATTCTCTACACAGGAGTATGGGATATTAGGTGTGCACTGGTTAACTCTGCTAGGTCCCTTTTCTGAAGAGTGTGCACATGAAGCTGCCATCCTTTCAGCAATACGGATTTTTTTTAGTGGGGGGCAAGGCACCATTTACAAATGCGTTAAGTCCTTGTGACAACTGATTAATTTTGCTCTAAGGTTATGAATACAAAACAAGGCATATTGGTGTAAAATGTGCATTTTAATGATGTCACAGCAAAAGTAAAGGATGAGAAAGATAATTTAATTTTCCTGCTCTGAAAGGTCAGTTCTCCTGAGATAAAAAATTTCCCTGTGGTACCTCTGCCTTCCTCAGAAGCTGCCCTTCTGCTGCGTTTCTCTGGCTTCTGGCTTCCTTGGGGAGGGGAGTATTTATACTAAAGACAATTTGACTGTTTTGTTGGAACAAAAGAGTGTTGGAAAATACCCTTGGAAATAAACATGTGTCTGTCCTTGGTTTCATCATCATTAAGTTATTTACCATGATGCATCTAAGAAAAGAGATGAAATAGAACTAGAAAAGAAATAGAAAGAAAAACCAGCTTTTAACATTCCCCAGTTATTACATGTAATAAGGCTGCATGTGAAGGCAGATGTTTCTGTAAGAAAATTTGCACATGACTTGGTTAAAGCTTTTCCCATGCTCTATCAAGGATGTCTTTGTTATTGCTGTGTCAGACTGAATCTTTTAAGACAGCAGGATTCAACACAGGAGCCTTTATAAGCTTTGAGTTCAATATAAGATTGGGGAATTCATGGATTAATATCTAAGTCTACTCATACTGGCAGTCATTAAGTTTATGACCCACTCAGTGAGTCTCAATAGTTTTATATAAACAAACAAATATGTAGGAAATAATTACTTATATTATCTCAATACAAGTACTTAGCTTTAGGCTGCATCAAACAATGCAAAAAGAAGTTGCATTCATGATGCCTGTCATCCCAACACTTGGGAGGCAGAGGCAAGAGAATTACTACAAGGCCAGACTATTCTCTGAAGAATGTTCCAAGCCAGCTGGAGCTAAAAAGTGGACTCTCTCTCAAAAAACAAAATAAAACAATAAAATACCCAAATACAAAGTATAATCTTAGCTAAAAATAGGCAAGACCCAGCAATATGATGGGCTTTGAGAAGGAATGAGCCAGAGCACGTGCTTCTAACCTGTGTGTTGTTCCAGAAGATGCAAAGATACAGAACGGTAATACAGGTGAGAAGCTTGAAGGTGGAGGAGCCTGTTGCCAATATTGATTTATAGAGACATTCATATTCATAGTTGTGTCCTCTGGGCCTGTACACATTGGAGGTTCAAATGGGATGAGGCTGGCTACCGCAAGCCTTTCCAGGTAAAACCCACTTGTGCATACAGCAGACTGATGCATCCCTGTCCCCAAGCACCCCTGACAAAATCTAAAAGAAGGTGATGCTATGAGAAGGGTTTAAATACTATTAAGCACACTGTAGTCAGCAGCTCAAGGGTCAGGTTTCTGAGTGTGGGTTGCTAAATCCAATGTGCAGATTCGCAACCTCCAAACCCTTCAGAGTGTGGCATCACGTGTTTGAAAAGTGGAGACAATGAATTGCTTGAATGTTTATGATAGTGTGAGAAATTGATCACTTCCCCAGAAGGTACTGCTTAAAGAGAAACCATTCTGTCCTCACAGCAGAATTATTTACAAAGTTCTGCCAGAGGAATCTTGATCAAGGGTAAGGCTTAATCTGTACGTAAAATCCTAAGATCATGCTGGTGAGCATATGAAACGAAGATCATTAGCATCTATGCACCAACAAGGCTTCCAGAAAGTTCTAGCTCTTAGGGATAACCCCTAGAAATGAACATGTGTAAGGTAGATAGCTCACTTCTTAACAGTTTGAATCAGAACTTGACAAGTAGAAGATCCTCTAATAACATTTGTTGAAAAGAAATGTACACATTTAAGCTTAAACCACATTTAGCACACAGTAAAATAGATGCATTCCCCCCACCGCAATTATTAGTTTTAAATATAGAAGCAAGGGAAGGCATTGGGGCTCCTTGCATCTGTCCCTGTTGGTTTATCCCATAATAACCTTAGCTATGTGTTGTATAGTGATTGAGTGCAAAAGAACAGAAGTCTCACGCCATCACTGATGGCAAAGGTGGGTGATGAAAATGAAGAGAAGCATGGTTCTGCTCCACTGTCTTCAATGAAAACGAGCCAGACACACTACCCATACCCTCCTTTGAAATAAAAACTTCTGTAGTAAGTAATATAAAACTCACTAAACTGAACACAGCTCCCCTTAGAACCCAATACTTCCGGCAGTTTCAATTCTCGGTATCCCAAAGAGAAAGATCTATCCCTTGTGCCTCTCTGTGGCCTACTTCTCAGTCAAGTAGAGAAGCTATGGGATTTTACAGATTGGTGGTTTAATCTCAGAACTGAGCGATAGAAGAGACCTGAACACTAATGAGAAAGGGGTGATTTCAAATATTTGTGAATGAACAAGTAGTTCATAACTAGGATTAAATAATACAAGAAACACATGAAGGAGATAAAATGATCAAGGCTGAACTTACTGGTTTAAAAACAAGACCCACAAGTTTCAAATATGTTGCTTGGTCTTCGGATAGTAGAAATCAAAGTCACTCAGTTTTTTTTTATTGTTTTGCAAAATATGTGGGGGATGTTATTATCCAAAGATTCCTTTATGTAACGCAAAATAGAACCCACCATTTTAGAGCCTTCCCAGGGCATCAGTGTAACTATAAGAACACAATAGCTAAGATTGCACCCCACAACCAAATGACTGACTGTGACCAGAGGCATGGAGTACTGGTTGTTCATACGGAGGTCATCTGAAAATATTCACCCATATTGCTCCTGACTTCAGGAAGCAGGGGACACTTGCAACAGGGTGATAATCCTGTATATTTGAAGAAAACTTCCTGTCAAATTTTATGAAGACTATGAGGTACCAGGTATAAATGAGTAACAAAAACACAAATACATGTGTTTTAGGAAACATCTAATTCATTAAAAAAATTGACATAATATCAAAATATGTATCAGCCTCAAATTTTATCTCTCAACAATATGAATGTCATCAGTTTTTTGCAATATATTGAGTCACACAAAATGTAAATGAAATATCTGCATTATCATGAAGAGCTTTGTAACATACAGAAAACATTTTTCTTCATCTCCAAGGACAGATATTTGAAGAAAAGTTGCCCATGAGCAGAGTGTATACCTTGCTTCAGAGTAACCCCTTTTTTGTTTCTACACTCTTGACTTACAACATAAAGTTAGTTTATCCAATATATCTGAGACAGGCACAAAAAATAAATACAGGTGAAGACAAAGCCACTACCTTGAATAAAACTTTTGTAAAACACCTTTCAATTCATGTGGGATATGAGGTGTACCTGTCTAGCCTGCAACAATGAAGTACTTACTTGTTTGTTGTTTGTTATCTATGTATGATAGATATATTTATACTTTGATACTTTGGGTGTGTGCATGTATGTGTGTGTTTCCACAAGTGTAGACAGGTGCACTTACATGTCTCTGCACAGACCACTAGTAGACACTGGGTACTTTTCCTCTATCACTCTCCATGTTTAATTTCTGAAAGAACATCTCTCACTGAACTGTAAGCTCATCAGTTTGGTTAATAGGTTTTAGAGATCCTCTTTTCTAAACTGCACCTACAAGTTCTGGGGTTACAGGAATACCCCACCTCACCCAACTTTTTAAATGGTTTCTGGGGATATGATCTTAGGTTCTCATGTTGTGCAGCGGGCATGTTACCAATAAAGCAATCTCTCTAACCCCTGTAACAACTTGTTTTGATCAGAAATTTAGTTCAAGTTGAATACACATTTAAGAAATACAAAATAAATCAAAACAAAGCTTTTTATTCCTCTAGGATTACTGCTTGAACTGGAGTCTCTTGTTAATCTTTTTATCACTTTTTGAGGGTGCTCTGTACATTGAAGTCTGACTGAAGGTCATTACAAATTTTTACAATGTGCACTCTGGATAGCTAGCTATACATGGACTGGCCATGCAGGTGCCTTTGGGAACAACACAGGGCAAACCTCATATCTTAATAATTTGCATGATTTCAATGGGGTAGGTGGTAGGACTAGTGAGCTTGCAAGAAGTAAGTTTTATAATTTCAATTGTGTTGTAATAACCATGAAAAAATTTCAAATCAGTATTGCTGGGAGGTTAGAGTGAAGAAGGTTCAGAAGCTATGACTGTGTACTGCTTTTATAGAGGGTACCAATTCAGTTCCCAGCACTCACTGTAGATGGCACATGTTGGTATCTGTAACCCCAGTTTCAAGGCATCTGAGGCTGTCTTCTGGTGGGGTGGCTGTAGGTACCTGCACTCATGTACACATATTCCCACATAGACACACATAAACAAAGTAAAATAAATTTTCATAGAATAAATAGCAAGGGCCCTGTCTGTGTCTTAAACTGCAAGTTAATTATTGTCACTGACATCTCACTTATATGCTTAATCAATTTCTTTTGATCATTTACTGCCTAGAAAAACAATATATTTTAATCTCATTTAGGTTTGAGTCACCTCATGAACTTGGGCAGCATCTGCACAGCAGAACTCAGATATCTATCTCACCCTTATCAATCCAAGTCAAACTTAGAATCTCACTGTAGAGCCCTGCAAAACCAGCAGCTCTTCGCCTCACCCCTGTAAACATGATTTCTCATTTTATGCACAAATCATCCATAGCCTTCCAGAAAAAGCTTCTTCCTCCCTCTGAAACAGAGCCTGCATCTCTTCCATAGCCTGGCTGCTTTAAGTGGGCAGTGTTAGTGTCATGCTGTTGAGAATGAAAAGCCACATCTCAAATGAGGTTTCACAAGAAACGTTATAAGAGAGAGAGTAGACTCACTGTTGGGTGACACAGTGATGGCTAGCCCTGTGGAAACAGGGACCAGAGTCTCATTAGCTTCCATTACTGGCTGCAGGATGGCATGCTAAGCATCAGTCTCTTTGATTGTAGTTCTTAGCCTGGGGACTTGGAGTTTTTCTCTAATCTAAGGACTTCGTCACTACAGGGATGGTCAAGATAGCTGAAGGGGAGTTCTTTCAAGCAGCTTTTGTTTCTCTTGCTAGTTCTAATATCTCCAATCATATCTCTTCACCTGTATTCATATTGTGTCACTGTCCAACATAATTTCCCACCTGTGCTCTCTTAAAGGATCAGTACATGGCAGGTTTTGTATTTATTCTGGCCAAAACTCAGTACTGGTAATTCTGTGAAGCCACATTGTTATATTCTTACACTGTTACACTTCCTGAGCTATGGGACTCATGAAACTGAGCTTCAAGAAAGATACAATTTGCTTTCCCTGTCATGTCATTGACTTGGTTCTACATGTCCTGTACACATCAGAATTCCATACATGTCCAGTGAGTGTGCTATCTCTAGACCTACTGGTGATTACAGAACAGACCTTAGGACTATTTTCTCTGCTGTAAGTATAACACCAACACAAACGTTGAAGCAAAAGAGAAAAACCAATCCTATTGTGCTTTAAAGACCCCATTTTCTGGCTCTTTATAGAGGTTCTATGTGGTTTTCTACATCATATAATTATGACATTGGGGTGTTTTGAGTTGGCATAACAACAATTACCTCAAAGTTTATTTTAGAAACATATTGAATGGAAGCATTTTTATACTGTTTCATATCCTGGCAAGGGTTCACATAAACAGAGTCCATACTCCATGTCTAAAGATATCTTGACCCCTGAAATTCTACTTGGTATCCACCATTAGCATTTATTACAACCTTGCTTAGCTGAATAGTCCATAGGTCAGTTGTCCAAAGAAATCAACCCCTGAAAACATTGACTGTTAAGAAAGACTCATTTTCCAGGAATGATGGAATGGGATTTGTGTGTAAAGAAATACAGAGTAACAAAATTAAGAATGTCAGTCTGGAAAAGTTCAGAGAACAATGAAAGTGACATGACACTTCTAATTTTATTTGGGGAAGAATGATTAGAATTGAAATTACTTTGAATGTTTGATTCTGTTTGGTCATTAGTGAATAATCAAGATGTCAAACACAGTGACTCATAATGCTTAAATAATTAATATACTCATGTACATATACAATGCATATATATACATATACACATGTATAAAATATACGCATATATACATACACATGGATATACATATATGCATGTATACATATATTTATATTCACGCACATATATAATTTATATTGCCTACATGTGTGTATGTGTGTATATTATATTTATATATAAAATTTGCTAAATGTTCCATAAATTATTTAATTTAAGGATAACAGTGGGGAAAAAGGAAGCAACCATCACACCTTTTAATCCCTGGTAGATTATAGTGACTTGTTCATAGTTACTATTATGACAAAAAATAAATTAATACCAATATCTTTTCTATTATCAAAGGCACTTGACACTCTCCTGGGGAGCTTCAATCCACACTTCTGAGCCCTGATAACCCCATGACGTGTTCCTTGGTATTATCTTTTCACCTATACAGGCTCTGAGGTTCAGAGAAGTCACACAACTTGTAGTTGTAAAGAGATGTGGTGGGAGAAAGAAACATCTAGAATTGGAATCCTGCCTCCATGGCTCAGGTGGTAGGCTCTGCCTGTTTGATACAAATGGACATACTTAGGTTTGGTTATCGTTCTGATGTTTGGTCTAACACATGAGAAGAAATGATTCTAGACTGGGTGCCCTGAAATCTTCACACTATGGCCCTTACCATGAGGTTTCAGAGAAGTGTGAACCCCTCCCCACATCCTTGCAGATGGCTCAGGCTTAATTCCTGATAATATGGCATTCACACCTTCTGCAGGTTAAGTGCCCACAGCAATGGGGAGACCACCACATTCACCTCACAGTGCTCAGTCATCATGCTGGTTCTTAGTAGCTGCCAGTGACCGACCTTTGTAAAGTTTTAAGGCTTCATAGCACACACAGGTCAAGGACAAGCGGTACCTATCACTTGCTCATGGAATTGGAGTTAGGTTTTTCTCTAAGGTTCCAGCTGTTGAGCACAGTTTCCTCTTGTGTGATATTCTATCTCATACTGTTATTGTGGCAATAGGTAGAGATTAAGAAAATAAATGGAGCAGCAGGATAGGGTCTAGATCATGGAACCAAATGTGGTTTCTATCCCTTTCCTTTTCCTGTGATGCTGAACTTGAAGATGACCTTGAGAAATAAGTGGCTTTTGAAATCCACACACTCTAAAACTTCAGCCTTCTTGTGTTTCGACTATCTTTAGATGTCTGCTAAGTGGCCTAAAGCCATTAATGATTCTCTCATTGGTCTTAACAAGCTAACATGCCCACAGAGGTGACTTCCCAACACAAGCAAAGGGAAGCAAATGGCTTGAACCATTTATTCTGTGAATTTGATTGATGTCGACAGGCAATCTGGACAGCTGAGACCAACTGCACATTCTTTTTTTTCTTCGGTTTTCTGGCAGGATTCATTTTGACTTGAATCATCTAAATAATTGCCTTACCTTCCCTTAGACATGTCTTTCCCTTTGTGGATATGAACAGCTCTAGAAAACAAGTATTGTTTTAACCTCAAAAAAAAAAAAAAACAAAACCTATAAAACCTCTCAGACACAGAGAGGTTAATTGATTTGACAAATGCCACACAGCTCCTCAGTCATGAAGCTGACAGAGCCTCCAGGTTTCCTCTTTACACATTAAAGACATTTTAGAGCTGCTAACACATATCTATGGTTTTAATAGGAATAATAACCTTTATGATCACATACCACTTTCCTTTGGGGTGTAGAAAACCTTATTTGAAGACGGTATAATAATGAGGAAATCACATGTGAAGAATTGTTATTATTCCCATTACCTAAATGTCTCTGCTTCAGACTTATGCACTTTACTTAGGAAAAACAGCCCATAAATGGCTGGAAAACAAACAAAAGGGATTAAAGTCTTTATGTTATCAAATTATAAATAATCGAAGTAGGAGTTATAAAGCCATACGTTCAGTCAATCATGTATGAAGATGCCCCTATAAACAAGATGCTGTGTGTAGAAAGACAACATCTTGGAATCCACATTCATGTGATGAGCAAGAGCTGCCATGGGGAGAGACAGAAGCTGAGCTGAGAAATCAGTCTCTGTCTGTGGTTTGCAAACACCAAGGTTTGGATAGTCTCAGAAGTAGCTGGATTGACACTGATGAGTTTTACTTACATCCTAGCAAATTAATCTAGGGGGAAAAACAACTATAGAAATAAATTACTTTGAGAGAAGACAAGATAATGTTTACCACCAGGGTGTACATGAGCGACCCTTCCATATACTAACTAGAAGGAAAGCTCTCTGTCTGCATTGGTAGTTGATAAATTCCCCTTAGAGGAACTCACTCTACTGAAAGAACATTCACATACATGGTGCTTTCACTTTGTGTTTAACACATTTTGCCAGAAACTTATGTATGGCCCACTTATTTCATCAGGGGGCCATGAGAGGCTCATCATATAGGTAAGTTGGTTGTCTTGTTCAAGTTGAACATGGCAAGCTTCTTTGTATGAAAACCATCTGCCGCCAAGAGTTCTGGGATGGGAATTGATCTCTTCAGGCAAATGTGGGACCAGAGAGAAGAGAAAGGAAGTACCATTGTGCAACTTGAGGAGGACTCTGAACTAAGCACCAAGTGGGTCTTGGAATCACTGGCAACTTTCCATTACTGTTGTCTATCTGTCTCTCCAACCCCCTTTCCCCACACAGGTGACTGAAACTCACTGTAGCTCTTTAAGACCATTTCACAACATCCCAGTCATATATAAGGTAGGAGAAATAGATACAGGGGAAATGCCAGAAGACAACTGACCTTCTTAGCTGGAGATGATTTGATCTGTCACTTTAAGCAAGCTGCTGCATTTCCTTTTGGTATTTGTATTTAAAATTGGAATTAAACTCCTTTTGCAACTTATCTTTAAATGAAATGATTATACAGGCACAGCACTGTGATAATTTATTTTGCCATAAAGGTTAAAATGCCATACAAGCACCGGACATTAGCTTCCGACTATTTCTCTGATGGCAATCATAGGAAAGGATAGCATGTATGATAATCAGTCAATCAAAAGATACTGAATACAAATAGGTTCAATAGCTCATAATAAAATATTGACAGATCAAAGAATGAATATGAACACACACACACACACACATATGTTCTCACTTAGGGATAGCATTGTTGTCTTAATCGCCCCAGATATTGCCTGTAGACCTCAGGGAATATAAATTTTCAGAGGAATGAAATTTAGATTCCACATAAGGCATTTTCTTGGGCTGAAATTTAATTCTTATGATGGGGAGGCCAAAAAAAGTTAGGACATCCCTAAGCAGGTGATTTTAGTTTTCCTGAGATTTGATGGATGTGATCTCAAGATACCATGCATATGTATGATGTTTCACTGGGAAGGACAGTATGATTAAGGTAAGCATGTGAAAACGAACCATGGTGCCAGAGCAAAGCTGGCTGTCTTACAGACAGAAGAAGGTTTTGGATGGAGTTTAAAGAAAGATAGTTTGAAGAGTAAGTTCTAGCCAAAGCTGAGATTCATTCTGAATGCAGGAAGAAAGCTTCCTACAACTGGAGCTGTGAAGAGTCTTAAATTGTGAAATGTCTTTATAGGTGTTGGACAGACTTCCAGGAATGAGAAGGTTTCTAGATACTTTCTGAAGAATTTTTAGCACTCCCCACAAACAGAAATCTCACAAATGTGAACATGGAGTACCTTTAATGCTTGCATTTAGCTTGCCTTCAGAGAGAGTCCTGACTAAGGTCTTTAAAGGATTTCTGATCGAGCAGCTAAGACAACAGATACCACTTCATGGTCATTATTGTTGCATTGAAGGAACCACCATAATCTAATAACTATATCTGATTATCTATTACATATATCAACTCTGTACTTAATCATATTGTCAGAATGTACAGTACCTCTGCCTTGTGTGGATGTGAGCAGTCCCAACACTATTTTATGTACTCAAACGTGACCTTGTTGGGCTGTAGTGATGGCTTAATTAAGTAAGTGTTGCTACACAAATGTAAGGATCACAGTTCAGATCCCTAGAACCTACTTAAAGCCAAATTTAGTAGCATGTACAATCCCAGCATGCCTGAAATAAGATGAGAGGTACAAGACAGGAGAGTTCCTGGATACTTGTAGGGCAGGGATACTAGTGTATATAGCATTAAATAAGAAAGCCTGTATCAGACAAGGTGGAAGATAGAGATCAACACCCAAGGACATTCTGTGACCCCAACAGGTACTCTGCAACATGTGTGTCACCTCTCACATGAGCACACACATACTATAACACACACACACACACACACACACACACACACACACACACAAAACCCACCATGCATATATATGCAGAAGAGTGACTATTCTAGGTATCATCATTTATTTTCAGTTATGAAGAGAAATTACTTGCAATTTTTCAGAGATATTCTCTTCTGTTTTGTAGTTGATCAACTTTTGTGTTCAAATACACCCTCAAGTGTCTATGGACATTGTCTGTACTGAACTCAGTTTCACAAGACATCTGAAGGGAATATCCATCATCAAGACTATTGACCTTATCCCAGCCCATACCTCTGTAGGAAGCCTCCCACTCTACCAGAGGCCAGACCAGCTCCTTGAAAACAAGATAAGACACCATCACCCCTACCCCACCCATGCCTGCCCAACATAACCCCAACCATCCCTCTGCTCCTTGTCATTATATACTGGCCAGCCCACACCTCTCTTCCACCGGAGGGCAGGCCAGTATCCTGACAACCAGATAAGACTGCCCGCCACACAAGCTCGCCCAGAATAACTCCAACTGGCCCTCATCTCCTCATCACCATATCCTAGCCCACACCTCTGGTGGAAGCCTTTTTCCCCATCAGAGACCAAGCCAGCATCATGAAACCCAGAGGCCAGACAAACTCCCTGAAAATCATGCAGAAACCTCCTTTTCCACCAGAAGCCAGGCCAACATCCTGGATCCCAAAGGTCAGAGGTCACACACATAGCTGGAATTTCAACCTCGAACTTGGACAGCAAACCCTGCTGGACCAGAGGCCAGGTAGGCTACCAGAAGTCCAGTCCCCAATGTAGACCCTCTACTTAATCACAGGCCATGGCAGCCAGAACACCAGAGAGGAAACAGAAACCAAGGAAGAAAACATCCATCTAACAAAGACAAATACAGAAATTGGCACCTAGATCTATAATCACTCCAAATCTAGATGCCTAAACCTAAGTATAAGAAAACAAACAACAATAGCCAGGACAATATGTCACCACCTGAGCACTGCCATTCCACCACTGCAAGCTCTGAATATTCCAACACAGCCAAAGCTCAAAAAGTAACCTTAAAACCAAACTTTATGATGATCATAGAGGTTCTCAAAGAGGAAATGAATAAATCCTTTAAAGAAATAGAGGAAAAGACAATAAAAACACTGGAGGAAATCAATCTTAAAGGATATCAAGAAAACCAAGAAAAAGCAAACAAACAGTTGATGGAAAGAAATAAAACTGTTCAGGACCTGAATATGGAAACAGAAGGAAAGGAAAACAAACTGAGGGAATTTTGGAAATGGAAAATCTAGGCAGGGAACAGGAATTACAGATGCAATTACAAGCATCATCAATAGAATACAAAAGATACAAGGTAGAATCTCAGGAGTTGAAGATATGATAGAAGAAATAGATACATTGGTCAAAGAAAATATTAAATCTAAAAAATTCCTCATGTTAAATCTAAAAACATCCATTTAATCTGGGAAACTATGAAAAGACCAAACCCAAGACTACTAGGAATAGAAAAAGGAGAAGATTCCCAAATCAAAGGTCCAGAAAACATTTTTTAACAAACTCATAGAAGAAAATTTTCCTAACCTAAAGAAGGATATGCCTACAAATGTACAAGAGGCATATAGAGCACCAAATAGATTGGACCAGAAAAGAAAGACAACTTCACCACATAATAATGAAAACACTAAACAAACAGAACAAAGAAAGAATATCAAAAGCTGCAAGAGAAAATGGCCAACTAACCTATACAGGCAGAGCTATTAGAATTACACCTGACTTCTCAGTGGAGACTCTAAAAGTCAGAAGGGTCTGGACAGATGTCTTGCAAACTCTAAGGGACCACAGATGCCAGCCCAGACTATAGCCAGCAAAACTTCCCAAAACCATAGATGAATAAAACAAGATATTCCATGATAAGGTCAAATTTATACAATATCTGTCCACAAATCCAGCCCTACAGAAGGTGCTAAAAGGAAAACTCCAATCTAAGGAGTCTAACCATATCCATGAAAACACAAGCAATAAATAATCTCACAGCAGCATAACACAAAGAAGGAAAACACACATACAACCACCATCAACAACTACAACAAAATAACAGGAATTAACAATTATTGGTCATTGATATCTCTCAATATCAGTGGACTCAATTCTCCAATAAAGAGACACAGACTGACAGAATAGATGCAAAACAAGATCCATTCTTCTACTGCATATAAGAAACACACTTTAACATCAAAGATAGACATTATCTCAGAGTAAAGAGTTGGAAGAGGATTTTCCATGCAAATGGCTCCAAAAAGTAAACTAGTGTGGCAATTCTAATATCTAACAAAATAGAATTCAAAGCAAGAATAATCAAAAGAGATAGAGAAGGACATTTCATACTCATCAAAGGAAAAATCTACCAAGATGATGTTTCAATTCTAAATACCTATATGGCAAACACAAGGGCAAGCATGTTTGTAAAGAAAACACTGATAAAGCTTAAATCACACATTGGCCCTCACATATTGATATTGGGAGACTTCAATACCCCACTCTTACCAATGGACAGATCATCCAGACAACAACTAAACAGAGAAATACTGAAGCTAACAGACATTATGATCTAAATGGTCCTAACAGATATGTACAGAACATTTCACCTAAACACAAAATAATAAATGCACTTTCATCTCAGCACCTCATGGAACATTCTCCAAAATTGACTACATACTCAGTCACAAAGCATTTCTCAACAGATACAAGAAAGTTGGCATAACCCCCTGCAGCCTATCAGACAGCTATGAATTAAAGCTGGATATCAACAACACCAGAAAGATCAGAAACAAACTTGTGGAAACTGAACAACCTCTCTACTGAATTATCACTGGGTCAAGGAAGAAATAAAGAAAGACATTAAAACCTTCCTATAATTCAATGAAATGAATGCACAACATACCTAAAGTTATGGGACAGAATGAAGGCAATGCTAAGAGGAAAGATGATAGCATGAAAGGCCTTCATAAAGAAATTGTAGGGAGAGCTCATACCAGCAATGTAACAGCACACCTGAAAGCTCTAGAACAAAAAGAAGTAAACACATCCAAGAGGAGTAGAAGGCAGGGAATAATCAAACTGAGGGGTGAAATCAATAAAATAGAAATAAAAAAGAGAACAACACAAAGAATCAATGAAACAAAGTGTTGGTTCTTTGAGAAAATCAACAAGATAGATAAACTCTTATCCAAACTAACTAAAAGAGGAAGAGAGAACATCCAAATTAACAAAACCAGAAGCAAAAGGGAGGGATAACAACAGACACTTAAGAAATCCAAAGAATCATTAGATCATACTTCAAAAACCTGTACTCCACAAAATTGGAAAATCTAAAAGAAATGGACAAATCTCTTGATATAGATACAACCTATCAAAATTAAATCAAGGTCAGATAAACAATTTGAGTAGACCTATAACCCCTAAGGTAATAGAAGCAGTCATCAAAAGTTTCAAGCCAAAGAAATGCCCAGGGTAAGAGGGTTTTAATGCAGAATTCTATCAGACTTTCAAAGAAGAGATAATACCAATTCAGTTCAAATTATTCCACAAAATAGAAACAGAAGGAACATTGCTAAATTTATTTTATGAGGCCACATTCACCCTGCTAGCCAAATCACACAAACACTCAAAAAAGAAAGACAATTACAGAGCAATTTCCCATCACGAACATTGTTGCAAAAATACTTAATAACCAAATCTAAGAACACATAAAAAAGGTCATCCACCATGATCAAGTAGGATTCATCCCAGAGATGCAGGGTTGGTTCAACAAACAAAAATCTGTCAATGTAATCCACAATATAAACAACTTGAAAGAAAAAAAAACCCACATGATCATATCAATAGATACTGAAAAAAGCCTTTGACAAAATCCAACACCCTTTCATGCTAAAAGTCTTAGAGAGATAGGTGATACAAGGGACATATGTAAACATCATAAAAACTATATATCAAGCCAATTGCCAACACAAAATTAAATGGAGAGAAACTCAAAGCAATTCCACTAAAATTAGGAATAAGACAAGGCTGTCCAGTCTATCTATATCTATTTATTATAATACTTGAAGTTCTAGCTAGAGCAATAAGACAACTAAGGTGATCAAGGAGTTACAAATTGGAAAGGGAGAAGTCAAAGTATCCCTGTTTTTAGATGATATGATAGTATACATAAGCCAACCCAAATATTTTACCAGGGAACTCCTACAACTAATAAATATCTTTGGTGAAAGTGCTGGATATAAGATCAACTCAAAAAACTCGTTAGCCCTCCTATATAAAAACAATAACCGAGCTGATAAAGAAATCAGGGAAACAACACCATTTATACTAGCCAAAAATCAATGAAACATATCTTAGTGTAACTCTAACCAAGCAAGCGAAAGAGCTGTATGACAAGAACTTCAAGTCTTTGAAGAAAGAAATTGGAGAATATGTCAGAAGACAGAAAGATCTCCCATGCTCATGGATTAGTAGGATTTACAGTAAAAATGGCAATCTTACCAAAAACCATTTATAGATTCAATGCAATCCCCATTAAATCCCAATATAATTCTTTACAGAACTTTAAAAAGCAATAGTCAACTTCGCATGGAAAAAGAAGAAACCAAGGATAGCTAAAACAACCCTGTACAATGAAAGAACTTCCATAGGTATCACCATCCCTGATCTCAAGAGCTATAGTAATAAAAACTACATGATATTGGCAGAAAAACAGATAGGTGGAATAATGAAATAGAATTGAGACCCAGACTTAAATCCACACACCTATGGACACGTGATTTTCAACAAAGAAGTCAATATTATACAATGGAAAAAAGAGAGAATCATCAACAAATGGTGTTGGCATAACTGGATGTTAGCATGTAGAAGAATGCAGTGAGATCCATATCTATCACCTTGCACAACATTCAAGTCCAAGTGGATCAAAGATCTCAATAGAAATATATAAATATGAAATATATAAGTATGTATTTTACTTTTATAAATAGAAATATAAAACATAAATCCAGATACACTGAACCTGATAGAAGAGAAAGTGGTAAATAGCCTTGAATATATTGGCACAGGAAAAAACTTACTGAACAGAGAGTACCAATAGTTCAGACACTAAGATCAACAGTTAATAAATGGGAACTCACAAAACTGAGAAGCTTCTGCAAGGCAAAGGACACCATCAATAGGACAAAATGGCAACCTACAGAATGGGAGAACATCTTCACCCACCCCACACCTGACAGAGGGCTGATTTCCAAGAACTCAGGAAACTAGTCATCACAAACCAAAATAATCCAGTTAAAAAATTGGGTACAGATCTAAACAGAGAATTCTCACCAGAGGCATCTCAAATGGATGAGAAGCACATAAAGAAATGCTCAAAATCCTTAGCCATCAGGGAAATACAAATCAAAGCTACTCTGAGATTCCATCTTACACCTGGCAGAATAGCTAAGATTAAGACCACAAGTGACAGACAGCTCATGTTAGAGAGGATGTGGAGCAAGGCAAACACTCCTCCATTTCTGGTGGGAGTGCAAACTTGTACAGCTATTTAGATAGCAATGTGGCGGTTTCTCAGAAAATTGAGAATCGATCTACCTCAAGACCTAGCTATACCACTCTTGGGCATCAATTATACCACCAGGACACTTGTGCAACTATGTTCATAGCAGCTTTATTCCTAATAGCCAAAACCTGGAACAATCTAGATATTCCTCAACTGAAGAATGGGTAAAGAAAATGTGCTACATTTACACAACAGAGTATTAATCAACTATTAAAAATGAGGACATCATGAAATGTACAGGAAAATGGGTAGAACTAGAAAAAAATCATCCTGAGTAAAGTAACCCCGACCTTGAAAGGCAAACGTGGTATGTACTCACCTGCAAGTAGATATTAGCTGTAAAGTAAAGGAAAACCATGTTAAAATCCAGAGACCCAGAGAGGTTAGTTAACAAAAAGGTCTCAAGGGGACACACTGGAGTTTCACTGGAAAGGGGAAATAGAAGAGATTTTTGTGGACTGGGGGTGAGTGGGGATGGGAACATGAGGGGTCACATTGGTGTTGACAGGCAAGTATTGGAAGACCCCATTCCTCATACTGGATTGCCTTGCCCAGCCTTAGTAGAAGGGGAGATGCAACTTTATATGCCTTGTTTTGTGATATCCTTGGGAGGCTGGGCAAATCAAAACTACTCTGAGATTCCGTCTTACACCTGGATAGAAATGGAGAAGGGGTGGAGGAGGGAGGTGCAGGCAGAATTGGTGGGGAGGAACGGGGAGGAGAGGAGGCAAGAGAAACTGTGGTCTGGATGTAAAAATAAAAGAACAACAACAACGAAAATCAAGGCTCTTAAGATGCTCATTCTGGAAAGTATCCTCTCACCTGATTCTTTGTCTAGGTAAATTATGACTCCTTTCACAAATATGTGAATCAGGAGTCTCTCAATGAAGATGAGAAAATATGAAAATAAAATTTTCAGGTAAGAAGCTTTATGTTTCATTTAAAATTAAAAGAAGCATGAGTATATAGATTTATAGAGCTCTCTGAGAACTTCAGGTGACCATCTCCCAGTGAGGAAGAAATGAGACTCTATCAGGCTTGGGGGACCATACTACCTCTGTTATTAAAATTAACTCAGAAATAAAGGCTAGAAACTGGGACTGAAATAACATCAGTTTTAATTCTGGTAATTACAAAAATGACTTTAGATAAATACTTCTCAGCAAGAAGCAGCCAAGGATATTAGAGGTTTGTGCTGGTCCTTAGCTCACTCCTCTGAGAGATGGGGCATGTCCAATCACCAGCAATTTCACCTGTAGAGTTTACCAGCAAGTGTCCCAGTGTATGAAATTCAGGGTCTATTTCTCACAGCAGAGGCACAGGTCTTCCCGGCCTCCTGTTGCCAGGCCACATGTCTAACTGTAGCATGGGCCTCTCAACATGTAGTAAGCATGTAAATGGTACCAACTACCATGGAGGAAATGACACATAAGTAAATTCTGATATTTTATATTTCCATTTAGACAGCAGTGGAACTTGGAAAGTTACATTTTAGGTGAGGTTAGTTCAGGATCTCAAGGAGAAATAAAATACAGAAATCAATTAGAACAAAATAACCAGATAGCAACAGAGACTTTTGTTAAGGCCAGGGGTGTAGCTTTGGGGCACAGCTTTCCATAGGTATGGTATTTTGATCATGAATTTTATAGTTGGACTTGTTATAAAGGTTTACATGGCCCACTGGGTATGAATTTGCTGGCAGGGCCAGGCACTGTGTCTCATGGCTCCTTTGGCCATAGGGCTATGCTTACTCCTATAGTGGTAGGACTGTACAGGAAGAAAACATGAAGAGAAATTCTCTCAGGTAGTTGTGACCTCAAGAGGATTCTCTCAAGTGTGAAACAAAACACATTCTTGGCATCATTCTAGTGAGCCAGAGACTTGTAAGCAAGCATTTACAAGGAGGCAACAGAAACAGAAAACAACAACAACAACAATAACAAAAGAACTGTTATGATTAAATGTCTCCTAGATATCACCATTTTCTGTATATTGCTTCCTCAGGATCATGGGTAGGGAAAGAAAAGCTTAGTCAATGTTTTAACGATTCAGATATTAACTGTTGGCTACACAAGTTGTTCATGCAAGGTCAAAGAAAGGATTAGTGATTTCCATACCAAAATGTTTAACTTCTGTATTACCTGTCTGGTTTTTCATCCTTACTAGACCAAGATCCTAGGGAGATGGCCAAATGATCTTCATATCGTCACTCAGAAAAGCATCTATCTCACAGAATATGATGAAAATCCCCCAAACCAGTGATTTTTAAGATGATGGTACGAAGGTGTAAAGCAGTTACTTTCATGCCCCTTCTATAATAAATAACACTTGGCATTACCAGTAGATAACATGAACATTCTGAGCAATGACACCAAGGTATCTCCATGAAGTCTTGGCCTCCAGCTCTGGACCACATATTTGAAATGGAAGAACAACATTGTCTTTGCCCACTTGTAAGCTGAGATTTCCCTCTGTGTGTGATGAAAGTATAGGATAGGCATAAAAATACCCAAAGAAATCAAATAACTAACAACAATCCTATATCTGCCTCTATCTGGAGACAGTGCTTCCCAACACTTAGAACTCTGTGAATCCAGAGCAGCCAAAATTGGGCTCAAATTTTCCTTTTCTTAATTCTGGCACTTGATGAAGTGTGTCTAGCTCCCACCTTATGACTCTCTTATCATTGACCTTTGACCTTTGGCACCACTTTCTTGGTTGGTTTTCTGAGTGTTCCTCTTAAACTTGACCTCTCGTTGATGGGTCTTTGAGAGCCCAATCTAATCAGTCATGCACTTCAACATTCCAGATTCTTGTAGAATATGTCTGGAGTCTTCCTGCCATAATCTCTATCACTTGAACTATGAAAGCTCTTTTCTAATCAAATTCTGTCTCTAAAGTTCACCTTCTCTCCTGTGTTCTGCCAATGAGTAATATTCTAGGCTCAAGGGGTTTCACAAGAGATTGATAAAAGCTCTTGTCAGAGATAAATGTATATATATATATATATATATATGGCAACAGTAGGAAGCCATTGCTGCTCACAAAGGAACTATAGGCCCCTGCGCTAGGGAGGAGAGTATGTGTGACATAAACAGTGGCTGTGGAATAGCAGTCACCAGCGAAGGGACAGATGCATGGTGAGGGCTAATCTTGATTGCCAACACGATGGTACTGAGAGTACCCTAGATTAACAAAGCACACTTCCTTTTCGGGGATATTTCCTGAAATGAATGCATTAAATTGGATAACATATATTAAATATAGGCATGAGGATCCTATGGGCTGGATACCTGAATGGCCTATAAAGGCAAAAGCAGAACTCCAACTTCTATCCTGCTCTGCTTCCTGGCCACCATGAAGTAAGCTGCTTGGCTTCACCATGGCCTCTACTACAGGATGGACTGGAGCCTCTAAAACCCTGCTTCACAGTAACTATCTTGCCTCTTACTTGGTTTCTGTGGCATTGTGTCCCAGCAACAGAAACAACTGGTGAAAGCACATGGAGACAGCAGGGGGATGAACATACACCCTACCCTATTCTAGGAGCAGTAGTCCCTTTTCAATGGCTTCCATTTTGAGGTCCACCATAGAGATTTGAAATTCGTAAGCAGTGCAGGGAGCAGTGGCTGCCTGTGACAGCAGAGTCTGAGTGGGTCACCCAGCGTGCAATGCTTGATCTGATCAGCCTCAATTCAGAATGCCCCTAGTCCCCATACTCTACGCAATAAAAGATCCCAGATAGCCTTAGCCTTCTCAAATTACTTTAAACAGTATATTGCATTTTATTTACTTATTTTAAGCCTTCCTCCTCATCTGCCATATGTCTTCTTTTCCTTAGAATTTGTTAAAGAAATTTGTTGGAATGTCCTTACCTTTCTTTTTACTAACAGAAGTCAAATTTAACCTCCTCTAGGAAGCCTGGACTTATAATTGTATAACACTATTTATGCTTCTGTTTTTAAGTTACTTTCCAATCAGTTTCAATTCTATGACACTTACAGCATTATTATATTTTGACTAAGAACAGTGAGATTTTTCATGTAGAATTCTGCCCAAACTGTCCACAGGAACATCTCTTGAAGGTAGGACAATAACCTCGATGGCTTTCTTCCTCAGGACATAGCACCTGACCCACATATAATGACTGGTTTATTCTAGGCTTATGTGAGAGACTTGAAAAAAATTCCCATTTTATTTTCCCAGACTATTGTGAACAGGAACATAGTTATCTTGATTTTTCAATCAGTAGTTGCTGTCTGGGATGTGAAACATTTATAAATTCTTGTGTGTCAGTTCTCTTAAAGAACGGAGATGCATGAAACCTATCTTTTTTCTTACTTGTTTTGGATTTGAAGTACCTCAGCTTTCCCAAGATTCAGTTTGAAAGGATATTAAAAAGAACAACAACAACACCCCCCACCCCCGCAAAAAAAAAATGCAGTTTTAAGAATTCTGAAAGTTAGCTTAATAAAATGGGCCAGTCAGCATGATTAATCAAATACACCCCTTAGCAAAGCACAGGGGTGAGAGAGGAGGTTTGTCTAAAGCGCTTCATACATATGAATGAACTGGGTAAAGGCAATGCCTTGTCCCTTCCTCAAATCCCTTCCAGACACAGGCTGCATCTGATTATGCTGGGTGCCACTCAAGCAACAACACCTACAGAAGCAGAGACCCAAATGTGCCTGACAACCAGCCAGGCCATTTAAGCCATCTAGATTTATAGCCTATTTCTAAATCACGTTTCCTGCTTTATTCACAAAAAAAAAAAGAAAGAAAGAAAGAAAGAAAGAAAGAAAGAAAGAAAGAAAGAAAGAAAGAAAGAAAGAAAAATCAAAGACAGATGCCACCTGACTAGTTAAAACCAATAAGGATCCACAAATCCGCCTCAGGTCCTATCACCGACAACAGTTGTTCTGATGATTCTCACTGCCTGGATGCCTCCCAAACAGTTCAAGCCAATCAACTGTCTCACCCATTCAGAGGGCCTGATCCAGTTGGGGGCCCCTCAGCCATTGGTTCATAGTTCATGTGTTTCCTGTGCTCATTGCATGAGTTGGCTGTATGAAACCTGGGGCTTATGCAGGGTCGCTTGGCTCGGCCTGGGAGGAGGGGACTGGCCCTGCCTGGACTGAGTCTACCAGGTTGCTCTCAGTCCTCCGGGGAGGCTTTGCCCTGGAGGGGGTGGGAATGGGG
>CABHPP010124603.1:0-12024 GCA_902168425.1 Peromyscus attwateri
CCCCACAGTGCCACCACGGTCCTCGAGGACCGGTGAGTGCATGAAAGAGAAAGGAACCCTTGGCAGGCTGCCTGGGCATTCCAGAGGCTGTGGGTTCACCACCTTCCTGCGAGGGCAGGCAGGCAGGCACTAGCCCGGTTTTCCTCAGCTGAGTAAGCTTCTGAGTAAGAACTCAGAGAACGACAGCCCTCCAGAATTAAAGAAAGATTTGAGGATGATCTCAGACTCCTCATACCAGCACTGAAAAGAACCTGGGAGGTGCCTGTCAAATTTGCTCCAGCAAGACCCGCCGCACTGAATGCCGTTGGAAGGCAGAAACAAGAAGCCCTGTTTTCCTGACTTATGGCGTAGAGCTCTTGCTGGTAAGCAATGCCACCTCGAAAATGGAAGGTGAAGGTAGCTAGACGTGTTCTGTGGACACTGGAACACCTTCCCAGGGCCTGTGAGGTCGAAGGCAGAAAGTAAACCTTAGCTTTGAACCTAACCAGAAAGGATCTAGGCCTCCCAACATTATGATTTATCACTGTGGCTGGAAAAACAAAACAGCCGCCACCCCCGAGAGGTCACACAGCAGAGGAGGCAGATGCAGAACATCTGGGACACCATGTCTGAGGTTCCTTTTGTCTCTGGTGTTCTGTGACACTTCCCTTAGCAGAGTCTGCCGCTCCAAGATCAGAGAGAATCGATGTACTGATTGGAGATTAGCAGGCCTGGGAAGGTCTGGCTGTGACCCCTCAGGCAGCTCTGACTCGGCAGCCATTTTGTGCCATGCTGGCAGGCAGTCACTGAAGGACGTCTATTTGGACCTCTCTGTCTAAGCAGACAAGGACAGACAGCTCATTTACCTGGCTGGGAGCATCTTCCTGCCTGAGCCTCCCCCCTGAGCATTCCTGTCCCTCCTCTGCCTTTTAGAAAGCAGAAGCCTGCCTGCCTCTCTCAGAAGCTCCCAAATGTGAATACCCAAGCCTCCCTCTGCCTGGGTGGCATGGGAACTTTCAGAAGCACCCACCTACGTAGATTTTTTTTTTCATAATGGCCAATTTGTTGTTCCTTTTACATTGCTGTTGACAAAATACTCAACAAATAGCAGTTTAAGGCAAGAACAGTGTATTTTGGCCCATGGTTTGAGGGCATGCAGCCCATCATGGTGGGAAAGAGAATGTCAGAATGGTTCTTCATGGGCATGGTGCCACAGGCACCAGCACTTGAGAGGCGGAGGCAGGTGGATCTCTGTAAGTTCAAGAGCAGCTTGGCCCACATAGCGAGTTCAAGCCCACTCAGCACTACATAGTGAGACCCTGTCTCAAAACAAGAGTGGCTTTCAGCTGTGTGGCAGCAGGAGTGAGAGGCTCCTGGTCACATGGCGTTCATGGTCAGAAAGCAGAGACAGGAGGAGGCGGGAGTATGGTGTGCCACCCATGTTCAGGGTAGGTCTTCTCACCTCAGTTAAAGCTCTCTAGAAACATCCTCACAGACACACCTACAGATATGTCTCCTAGGCCATTCCAAATCTCGTTAAGGTGACAAACTAAAATCAATCATCACATAGTCCTCTCACAGCATGCTCCATAAGAACTCAACTTTTGCTGGGCGGTGGTGGCACACGCTTTTAATCCCAGCACTCAGGAGACAGAATCAAGTGTATCTCTGTGAGTTTGAGGCCAGCCTGGTCTACAGAGCGAGATCCCGGACAGGCACCAAAACTACACAAAGAAACCCTGTCTCGAAAAAACCAAAAAAAAGAAGAAAAGAAAAAAAGAACTCAACTTTCTGTTAGGGTCAGTCACTTCCCTCCAGCAGCTAGTCTCTTTGGGTGGAGTTGTTTCCTTGAAGAAAAGCTCTTTTGGTCTGTGTGTTCTTTACCTCAGCTTCACCTCAGCCTCACCCAGCACTGGGAAGCTCACCCTCTCCTCACTTACAATTTCTCTGTCCTCAGCAGGTCCAGGGTCCCACTTCAGAGTTCCCCAACTTAGCTTTCTTGTTATGATCAGCCCAGGCTACTGCAGGCAGCTCAACCGTTTTTTTGGTTGTCTGGAGCTGAACATAGTAGCTGCCAGCATTCAGAGGACCTGAGGATGTTTTTTCCTTCACAAGGAGGTAGCTAGGCCATCATAAAACACCCCAGCCTTGAAGGCTTATTTAGGAAAAACATGATAATGTGATAGAGTGAGGATTCAAGGTAGCTGGGTGTGGTGGCGTGTGTCTGAAACCCCAGTACTTGGGAGATTGAGGAAGAAGCATTCAAAGGCAGCCTAGACTACATGGAGAGACCCTGACTCCCCTGAGCACAATGGTTAACTGAAGAGTTAGGATCAGATTCCGTAGAGTCAGTTGCTAGCTACACTAGGTGTGAGGACTTAGGATCTGGTCTCATGAGGCCCTAAAGACCTAGGCTCTGACTCCAGTAAACCTATACCCAGTTGGCACAATATGAGGAAATTCTCTTGAATACTGTGACCGATTCACTTAACCTCAAAACTCCCAATTTCACAACTTAAAGCCCAACTCAAGTGTTCACCATGCTAATCAGCAAAGCCTCTGGTGTAGCTCAGAGATAAAGATATGTCATCAAGGCAGCTTGCCTGTGGAGTGTGGGTAAGAGCGCAGCTTGTTTTATTCTGTGTTTTTATTGATAGAATCTCCCTTTGTATTCCTGACTGTTCTGGAACTCACTACATAGACCAGGCTGACTTGGAACTCAACTCACAGAGATCCACCTGCTTCTGGGATTAAAGGCATGTGCCACTGCACCTTTAATCCCACGTGGGCAAGAGCTCAGTCTAACTAACACACACAACACTGCCTAAGCTGAGGCATTTTGTAACAGCCTATGAGTTCCTAGGGGCACAGGCCAAGCCCTCCTGAGAACCCCGAGCTCTGTAGCTGTCCTGTGACAGCCAGGGGCCAGCCAGTTTCCAGGACTCTGCAAAACCAGCCAGGAGGCAAGATGGCATCTCTTCTCTTTGATCTCTTTAGTTGGATGGAATGATGCATATTCTCTACATACTGACCACTCTCATAAAAAAAAAAAAATTTCTATCCCTCAAGTCTCCCTCATCTTTCCCTCCTTAACCTCATGCCTATTAGGGATACTGATCTGGCTTCTGAGGT
Organism: Peromyscus attwateri; assembly: GCA_902168425.1. Lineage (NCBI taxonomy): Eukaryota > Metazoa > Chordata > Mammalia > Rodentia > Cricetidae > Peromyscus > Peromyscus attwateri. The sequence goes on from CABHPP010124603.1 coordinate 3,112, forward strand.
CACCGACTGGCAAGTTCTGTGTGGACGTGTTATAGAGTTTGAAACCACCAGGAAAATTTAAAGATTCAATTTAAATTATAATTAGTCAAATTTATTAAAGTTGTTGGCTGGACCACAGTCTCTAATTCAAATCAGAGATGTGCAACCCAGAGGCAGAGGAAGGAAGGGCTTTTAGGTTGTTTGTTTTTGGATTTTTGAAACAGGATTCCTCTGGGTAGCCTTGGCTATCCTTGAACTCACTCTGTAGATTAGGCTAGCCTCGAACTCAGAGACCCACCTGCCTCTGCCTCCCCAGTGCTGGGCTTGAAGGTGTGTACCACTCCTGTCCAGCACAAAGGAAGGGCTTTTAAAGATGAAAAATCACAAGAGGTTTTTTTGTTCTGCCAAGATTAGATGGTCAAGGTGACCTCCAAATAGTCCCTGAGTATCTGCATAAGCAAGTTACAGAAGCCAAAACCAGCAGTTAGTCATCAGAACCAGCGGATGGTCACAGCTGTATGTTTCTGGGTGGGGTCTAGGAGGCAGGGTTTTCAGGAACTTATATTCCAGGAACTTGAGTCAGAGAAACTGGTATTAGGTGGTACCGTGATGGATGCCTAGCACAAAATGGAGTCTCTTAGCCATCACAGATTGGTCTGGGCCCTCTGAATAGAAATGCAATGGGCACATACTACCTACCTCCTGTTCTCAGCTTTGAGGGATCAGGTGAAATTTAACCCCCTCTTAATATCTAATCACAGACTAGAATTTGCCTCGTTTACTTCTTGCCTTAATTGCCAAGGCTCAGTCGGTCAGTAAGTTAGTTAATTATTACTGGAGTTTTGAGTCAAGGTTTTAGTCCTAGCCCAGCTTGGTCTTAGGACTTTCTGTTTAGCCCAAGCTGACCTTGAGCACCGGCCAAGATGGAGTTTAAGGCTTCTCCTACCCTGGAGGTAGGACCTCTGGATCCATCCTTCTCCATCTCCTCCACTTTCCCTCCTGTTTACTAGCTTTTTTTTTTTTTTTCTGCTTCTTCCCCCATCTTTACTCTGTGCTCTTGTCTTTGGTTCTTGTTTTGATGACTCCATGGTTTGCTCCTTTGCTTAAAGCCAATATAAAGTTATCTGGGCATAAATAGTTTTAAAATGTCATAAAGTTTTAATGTAGGCTTCCTAATAGGTGTTTACATACAGTCCAATGAGGAAAACATGAATGTTTTTCCTGTGGGCAAGTAAAACAGAAAAAAAAAAAAAAACCCACCCAACACAGACTGTATTCATTCCATTAGAGGCTACATTGGCATCGCTCTACAATCAGACAAAGGATAGATTGTGTGGCACTGGAGAAACATCTCTGTTCATAAATTCCATACCATCTGGAGACACACCAAGGCAAAGCTTAATGCAAACATTATTTTCAAAAGAGACAAATGATGGATGGAAGAAGTGGGCAGGAGTGAGCCTCAGGGCTGAAAAGCCGGGCACCATGGGGAGTTACTCCATAAGAAAGAGAGGAAATAGGTACCAGTCCACTGAGAGTGTTGACATGCCATCTGGAATCTGGCAGAGCCGTGCAAAGCCACACGGAAGGGACAAAGTGGCCTTATGGCCTGCAAGCTTCAACTAAAACCACCAATGGTGCATTCATATTAATGCAACAAGAGGAAAACAGTCTGGGCACCAGTGGGAAGGAAGTGGGGTGGTGGAAGAAGGAAGAGGGGTGACTAAGGCGAAGGATGCTGTACCCTCCCTGTGGTGCCCAGAAAAGAAGAGCATAATGACTAGAGGCCTGTGACAGTGGTACCCCAAGTGAAGACAAACCAGGAACTGTGACCCTTCTGGGAAACTTGAGTCTAGAGGAATTCAGTACTGTGGGCTCCTGGCTTCATGACCCTGGTCATTGAAATGTACAACTTGGGCCGGGCAGTGGTGGCGCACGCCTTTAATCCCAGCACTCGGGAGGCAGAGGCAGTCTCGGATCTCTGTGAGTTCGAGGCCAGCCTGGGCTAAAGAGTGAGTTCCAGGAAAGGCGCAAAGCTACACAGAGAAACCCTGTCTCGAAAAAAGAAAAGAAATGTACAACTTGGTAGTCTTAGTGTGATGCCTTCAACATTTAACAAAGAGAGTTCTGCTAAAAAATAGGGCTTTCCTTGTAGCTAGCCCAGGTTAGAGTGATGGAACCCCAGCATAGCCTGGTTCCAGAGCAGCATTTTTTAACCTGTGGGTAGCCACCCCTTTGGGGGAGTTGAATGATCCTTTCACAGGGGTCACCTAAGACCATCAGAAATTTGCATATGACTCATAACAGTAGCAAAATTACAATTATGAAGTAGCAACAGAAATAATTTCATGGTTGGAAGTCACCACAGCATGAGAAACTACTAAATAAAGAGTGGCAGCGTTAGGAAAGTTGAGAACCACTGTTCTACAGGAACCAGGCACACTGGAGCTGCACAGATGACTGTGATCCTGGCGATGCCGAGAACCACTAAGACCAATCAGTAACGATACTGAGTTTTGTAGATGGAAGTTTTCCTGTCCCACAACTGCTCTCAAATAAGCCCACTGAGGCTTATACTAGTTGTAAATGCTCAGCCAATAGCTCAGGCTTGTCACTAGCTAACTCTTGCATTTAAATTAACCCATACTTTTAGTTATGCTTTGCCACATGTCTCATGGCTTGCTACCTCATTTTCTACACTTCCTGCTTGCTCAGTGGCTGGCTGGCAATTCCCAAGACTCTCTTGACTCTGCCCTTTCTCCTTCCATCATTCTTGTCAGGCTGTCTCACCCAATCTCTTCTTGCCCTGCTATCAGCCAATCGTTTTTTGTTTTTGTTTTTTTTTAATTAACAATGAGCATAACTCACAGCAGAGCTTACATACTTACTGAGATGAATCAGAATCTCTAGGGATGGGACACAAGCATCAGCATGTTTCAGAACTCCCTCAATGATTCCAAAGGTGAGCCCATGATCAGATCTACTGTTCCATGTGAATGGTTTCCAAGTGATAGGGGACGTAAAAGTACCACTATTTGGATAAGAAAAATCTATCCTGCAGTGAAATAATAATGAGGAAATAATATACAATTGGAGAATGGTAGCTAATATTTGTTAACTGCTTATCATCCAGTGTTGGATTAATTTTCTCCTTCCAGTAGTCTTCAGTGTTTTATAAAAGATAAAATAGGTGCCCCATGAAGTTAAGAAATTTGTCCAAGGTGAGGCACAAGTGACAGGACTGGGATTTGAACCCAGGCTCTCTGACCTTAGAATTCCTTTATGTGCCTTCACTAGAGGATGCTATATACCCAGGATTCAAGAGCATATTGATGGTTTTAGCTTTTCTGGGAAAATACACACACACACAGACACACACACATACACACAGACACACACACATACACACAGACACACAGACACACAGACACACACACAGACACACACACAGACACACAGACACACAGACACACACACACACATACACACACACACACACACACACACACACACACACACACACACATTTGGTTTTTCAAGACAGAGTTTCTCTGTTTTACAGCCTAGACTGTTCTAGAGCTCACTCTATAGACCAGGTTGTCCTCCAATTCACAGAGATCAGTTTGCTTTTGCCTCCCAAGCACCCAAGCACTGGGATTAAAAGCATGTGCCACCAAGCCTGGCTATTTATGTCTTCTTCTTCTTCTTCTTCTTCTTCTTCTTCTTCTTCTTCTTCTTCTTCTTCTTCCTCTTCTTCTTCTTCTTTTCTCCTCCTCCTCCTCCTCCTCCTCCTTCTTTTTTAGAGAAGATCTTACCAAGTAGGCCAGTCTGGCCATGTACTTACTATGCAGCCTTGGCTGCCCTTGAACTTGTAGCCCTTCAGCCTGATTCTCCTAAATGCTGGGATTACAGGCGTAAGCCACCACATCTGGCTTGTGGGCCACCACACCTGGCTTGTGGGCACTTTCATGAATATTGAGATGGTCCCATTATCTATTATAGTGGTCTAGATCCCAGATTCCCCCACTTAATGGTTGCTATGGCTTGAGTTTCCCTTCAAAACTTACTTTGAAACTGAATCCCAGTGTAGTCAAGTTGGGAAGTGCAGTGTAATGGGAAGTGAGTCACAAGGGAGGGAACACTGGTTCATGCCGCTCTAAGGGGCCACGGGAGTGGGCTCTCTTTCTTTCTTTCTTTCACTTTATTGCCACATGAAGAAGAACATTTTCTGTCTCTGGAGGATGCAGTATTCCAGGCTCCAATGTTAAGCCAATACCTGACCCTTACCAGAAACCAAACCTGCATGTTCAGTCTTGAACTATTACACATTTTTATTGTTTGTAGTATTCTGTTATAGCAGGAGCAAATGGCTAAGACAAGTGTCAAACAACTTGAGCAAGTCTTTCCTTCACCGTCCCTTCTGGGGCAGTTTTCTCATCCGGAAATTGAGCATCAATCATATCTCAGAGGCTGGCTAGCAAGGCTAAACAAGCAGTTTGCCAAATTCTAGATGCAGTGCCTAGCACAAAGCCAAGGTTCAAGCCCCATCCATCTTCTTCCTCTTCTTCTTTCCTATAAGGTGTTCACAATCTAAAAGTTTTCTCGGGTTGCTTCTTGAGTGTCTTCTGAAACACAGCTCTCCTCATGATCGACAGATACGGTGACTGCAGCTATACATTCTGAGGGGGTGACTTTCCTGTGGGATGGGAGGAGGTACAGACGCTGGGCTTCACTGAACAAAGAGTCCAACTCATGACACTTAGGAGGAAGCGAATCCGCATGAAGGAAACTAAGGAGTGACTCACACTAAGGTGCCCAGCATAGCCCACAGCAGCCGTGCTGCTGCACCAAGGGCCTGAGCCGAGGCGGGGCTTTCAGAACCAGAAGGTGTGCTCTGAGTGAGTCAGCAGTTGCTAATAAAAGAGAGCAGTCGCCATGTGTGACTCAGAGCAGTAGTACATTTGACTAAGATACGGGTTTTAGAGGGGCAGGATGGGGGCAGAAGCTCTTTTGCTGGGACCGTGTGAAATTTGGGGTAGACCTTCGGTAAGGCGCTTTGCAAGTAAGCGGATGCCATCCAAGCAAGGGCCAAAGTCAGGATGACTGTGCGAGCATTGGAGGCGGCAGACTGGGGGGACCACCTTGGCACAAGCAGGATCGTTAGTTTTTATACCCCTTCACTTCTGGAAAAATTTACAGAAGACCATAAAAGAAGATATATGTACCTTAAAACAAACTGAGATAAATAACGGAGAAGGAAAATCTGGTGGTGGCTGAGAGAAGGGGCTATAAGGATGAAACCACGCCAGAAAGCTGTGCTGAGGGAATTCTTGAAATTGAGTCCAAATAGATTCCTGGCAGATTTTATATTAAGAAACACAACAAATGTCTATGATAGCTCTCTCCTCTCCACTCCTCTCCTCTCCTCTCCTCTCCTCTCCTCCCCTCTCCTCCCCTCCCCTCCCCTCCCCTCCCCTCCCCTGTCTCTCCCTGGTTTTTCAAGACAGGGTTTCTTTGTGTAGCCCTGGCTGTCCTGGAACTTACTCTGTATGTAGACCAGGCTGGCCTCGAACTCACAGAGATTGGCCTCTCTCTGTCTCCTGAGTGCTGGGAATAAAGGCGTGTGCCGTGCCTGCTGCGAGTATAGTAGTTATACAGAGAATTTAAAATTTTTCACCTAACCATTTCTTAAAGTCACTGTGAAGGTTAAGCTTTAGTATTAACCTTCCTGGATTTGAAATCACCCAGGAGACATATTTAGTTATTCTATTTTATGTATCTGAGAGTTTTATCTGCACATATGTATGTATGTCCACCACGTGTGTGTCTGGTACCTGTGTAGGTCAGAAGAAGACATCAGGTGACCTGGAACTGGAGCTACAGATTAATGAGAGCACCACATGGGTCCTGGGAACTGAACCTGGGGCTTTACCATTGAGCCTCTCTCAGTCCCTAAATTTATTATTGTTATCATCATCATTAAATGCATCAGTCCTTCTTAAGGCTATAGAAAGCATTCGAACGCCCCTAATTTAGTAGTGACCAGTTCAGGTATGTCCCAAGTTTCCAGATTCATATCAAAAGCTTCCCTTCTGAACTAGCACAGGAGGTTCAGTCCAAGGCAGTGGCATCCCTGACAGGTTGCAGGACTCTTGAATCAAATGTGTCCCCTCATCCTCAAGAGTGATGAAGACCTCACCACCCACAATCATCTCGCTGTTGCTTAGATCACTGGTCAAGCTTGTCATTTGGAAAAGTGTAAGCTTCACTCTGTCCAGTAACGCAAATGGAAACCCAAGGAACAGGAGCAAAAAAAAATAATGGCAGTTGGGACTGGGGGGACAGTGAGAAGGCCTGCACCTGCCCCCAAAGGGACTGATCATAAGGCAGGATAAGGTCTGGCCAACAGAAATGGTCTTAGCAAATGTGAAAACAACTCCTGGCTGTACCCTGTGACTCTCCTCAACCCCGGTGGCTGTTGTGGGTCATGTTGTCAGTCCCTAGGAAGGACAGGCCACAGAGACAGGGGTGGTGGGACTAGAACGACACACCTGGGACCCCAAGCCCCTTTGTCCCATGTGCCTCCTTCGTGGAAGCTTGAGAGACGGAAGGGGTGGCCAGCTGACTGTGGACCAGAGACGTTAGGGAAACACCTGAGAAGATCTGCCGTGCACACACACCCTGTACGTTGCCACATCCCGGAGCTAGAGTCCTGGCTGTCACCAGCTCCTGGCTTTGTTTCCTGCAGTCTCATGGCCTGACATGTGGCCTTGGGGTGCAGCGCCTGGTATGGAGCACAGCCTTGTTTCTCACCCAGCACTGTCAGGAGAACACGGGGCCTTTGTGCCTTGGTGTGCTGAGGCCACAGGACATTTGATTCCCGCGAGTCACTCTACCTTCCAGAGACTGTTTTCTTAAAAATGGGACACCAGGGCTCGCTCACACTTTCACCCATCTGAGAGTTTTGTTTGTTTTGTCTTTAAATGTTAAGTGCCTCCTGTACTTTCTATAAGAATCAGGCTGGAGAGATGGCTCCGTGGTTAAGAGCATTTGATGCTCTTCCGAAGGACTGGGGGTGGGGCATGGGTGGGCAAAGTGCAGATCCCAGCACCCACATGGAGGCTCACAACCATCTGGAACTCCAGTTCCAGAGGATCCAACACCTTCTTCTGGCCTCTGTAGGCATTGCATGCACATAGGGCACACATTTACGTTCAGGCAAAACACCCATACACATAAAATACAAATAAATACATCTTTTAAAAAAGTGTTTATAGCCACGCATGGTGGTGTCTGCCTTTAAGCCAGCACTCAGGAGGCAGAGGCAGGCAGATCTCTGTGAGTTCAAGATCAGCCTGGTTTACAAAGTGAGTTCCAGGACAGCTAGGGTTATTACATAGAGAAACCCTGTCTTGAAATACAAAACAAAACAACAAAAACAAAACAAAAATTTAAAAAACAGTATTTGTGTCCCTCATGTATTTGTATATTGTAAGAGTTTGTGTGCGCAAGCCCAAAGACCAGAGGATGACAACAGATATCTTGGTCTGTTACTCTGGATCGTATTTCTTTGAGATAAAGATTGTCACTAAACCTGAAACTGGCCATTTTTCAGCTAGGCTGGCTGGCCAGAGAGCCCCACCCAGCTTTCTGTTTCAGAGTCCCTGTCTACTCCTCCTCTCAATGCCTGAGTTACAGACTCAAATGACTTCTACATGTGTGCTGGGGATCTGAATGTGGGTCCTCGTACTTAGGCAGCTAGCACCCTAATTCACTGTACCATCTCCCAGCCTCTGTATTCTCTTTTATTATCAAGGTACAAAGCAATGGTAGCGGGCATCTTTTAGAAGCTTAGTATTAAATATCATATATCTTTCCTCCTTTTAATTTTACATTACTTTGCCAAGAATAAAAATGAAAACTCAAGCCGTTTGAAGTGTAAGCGTATTTCAGTGATGAACCAGGCTATATAAAAGTCGGTTATTTTATTCCTCTTGCTGTGTAAGCCCATCAAGGCCCTAGAAAGATAAGGCCAGGTCATGATTGTTTTTAAAAAGTGTGCAAAAAATAAACAAACAAAAAAAAATTGCAAAGTAAGGATAGGAACAAGAAAGGAATATTTTCTTCAGGGAAAAACAAGAAAAAATGCCCAAGATTTCTGATGTGCCCTAGGTCACAGTTTTCCTGCTCCCAAATGGTTGGAGAATTGGGTAAAATCTCAAGGTGCGCTAGAGGGTCTTCTCTATGAAGGACCAGTGGTTGCCTTGCTGAGATGGCACCTGCTGAGGAAGGAGAGGCTGTGTTGACCGCTGTCAACCTCCCTCCCGGGGATGGAATTCGGGAGTAAGCTAGCACTTGACTGGAACTAAACTCTAAATTCTCTAAAATACTTCTTATAAACAGATGCCTCAGATTCTTCCTCTTGCCTCAGCAGAGAGTTTATTTTTAAAAGATTTGTTTATTTTTATTTTGTCTGCATGTGTGTACTGCTTGCATGCCTGGTCCCTCAGAGGCCAGGAAACAGAACTGATTCTGAAGTTACAGGTGGTTGTGAGCTGCCGTGTGACTGCTGGGAACCAAACCCACATCCTTTGCCAAAGCAGCAAGTGCTCTTAGCCACTGAGCATCTCTCCAGCCCCAAAGAAGTTATTCTAAAAATCTCTTGCGATATTCTTCCTCCATCTTTCAGGTGGGGAGGCTCAAAGAAGAGAGTCCTCAGTGCAAGCTACAGAAACCCTGAAGTAGGGAGACCCATGGAGGTGGACACAAACTGCTACCAACACCAGGATGTGGAAAATCTGACGAGACTGGCGACACACTGGGGAATCTGAGCAGCATAAATGTAGCTCCAGTGACGAACAACCAGGCCATCTGGTCCACTAGGGTGGCCTTGACAAAGCTCTCATTGATAGTAAAGTGAATGGGAGGGGGGGG
>CABHPP010124603.1:12034-23238 GCA_902168425.1 Peromyscus attwateri
TTTTTTTTTTCAATAAAAATTTAAAAATTTTGTGTGTGTGTATGTTTAGCCTGCATGCGCGTCTGTGCACAGTGTCCATGCCTGGTACCCTCAGAGGCCAGAAGACAGCTCCCCTGCAACTGGAGTTACAGACAGTTGTGAGCCTCCATGTGGATGCTAGAAATCAAACACAGACCCTCTGGAAGAGCAGCCAGTGCTCTTAACCACTGAGCCATCTATCTCTTCAGCCCTGGTTCTTGTTTTGTTGTTGTGGTTGGTTTTTCTAAACCCAGTCCATTAGTCTAAATTTTATTTAGTGGTGAGTTGAGGCCATTTACATTAAGCTTATTATGGAAAGGGGCTTGCTCTCTCCTCTGCATTTGTTAGATGGCGTTCTGTTTTGTTTGGCTGTTGGTATTTATTTTCCTTCTCTCTTATCAGTTCTGATGGTTTGCTGAGTTCCTGTGTTGGACATGATGTTTCTTTCCCAAGTCTAGTTTGTTTATACGTTGTTTTTCACAGAGTGTACACGTTCCTGTATTCACATGGAAAAGGCTCTCTCTCTTCTTCCTCCAAATAAAGTATTCCATTAAGATCTTTCTGTGGTGCTGGTTTGTCATGAATTATCTTAATTTGTGTTGTTTTGAAATACATTTATTCATCCATCAAGTTTTGAAAGTTAGTTTTTCATTCTTGGTTCACAGTTATTTACTTTCAGAGCTTAAGATATGTTATTCCATGCTTTTCTGACTTTGGGGGCTGCTGATGAGAAGTCTAGGGTAATTTTGATTATTTCTGCCTTCGTATGTGAGTTGGTTTTTTTTGTTCTGCTTTTGGGATTATTTACTTTGTATTTTTGACATTCTGACTATAATAGTTTGTGGAGAGTTTCTTCTCTGCTTATGTTTGTTTGGAGTTTTACAGGCCTCTTGTGTTTGGATGCCTACTTCTTTCTGTAGATTTGGGGAATTTTCTGCTATAGTTTCATTAAATAGTCTATCATTTTATTTGATTTTCACCTCTGCTCCCTCCTTTATACAATGAATTCTAGGGTCTGGCCTCTTGAACGTATCCCAGACTTCTTGGTAAATAGGTGCTTCCATTAAGTCCCCAGTGTCCCCCATTGTCTCTCCTTTGGGACACACTCCTTATGCTTCTTCCCACAATCCACCAAATAAGAGTTATTGCCAGACAGAGCAGGGCACCGCCATTCAACAGTGTCTGAGCTTGGAAGAACTGTTCAGTGTTTTAATCACACCACTTGATGTGTACAGGTGGTTGTAGTAGGATAGTCAATGGCTTCCCTGTCTTCAAGGGGTTGAAAGGATAGAACATGGTCTGCCCTGGTCCTCCCAGTAGCTACCCTGTATGTGTTTATTCCACGGCAACATCTGGTATTTTTGCTTCTCTTGGGTGCCTGGTCCATCTCTGATGTGGAAGTGAGAAGGCAATAAACTTGTGGTCCCACCCCCAGTCTGAGGCAGAGCTCCCTGATTGGTCTGCCCCCTTCTCTGTTCTTCTGAGTGCAGTAGACTGCCCAATGGCTTGCTGTGACCTCCTAGCAGCCCTAGTCTCAGAGGTCTAGCCTGAAAGGCATTATTACAGGGTCACCTTACTGCAAAGGTCACCTTTGGCCACACAGCACAGACTTGGTGCTTATATTTGGACAGAATCTAGGCTGCACAGGGGCTCAGCATTGCTTGTGATGTCCGTAGTAGGGTCTCTCTCTGTCTGACCAACACTGGGCTTGTCTCTCATAGTCTGGAGTGATGGAGGGGGTAAGGTCTTACTCTGCATTTGTGATTAGTCATCACCTTTCCGTTAGGATTATTCCCCTTCTCTATAAGCACTGGCCAGTTCCCAGTGTAAAGAAAACAGTAATCAAACAACTACACACAAAACAAACGCCACATTTTTCCAGTGGTCCCTCCCCCTTCCTTGTCCAAACTCTCCTGAAACCCAACAGGATTTCTCCCCTTTCAACTCTACTTGCTTCTAACACAACTCAGACTTAGTTTCTGCTCTCACAGCCCCTCTGAATGAAACCAGTGTTGCACAACTTACCCACGACTTCCTTGTTGGTAAACTGAATGGACATTTTCCAGTGCTCATTTGCTTGACGTTGTTGGCATTTCTCACTCACGACTACTTCCTCCACCTGGAGAAATGCATGATGCTATTTTCCTCCTTTATTTTCATTCTGCTTCAAATCCACAGAATCTCTTGTTTGATTATTAGAAGCTAGATCTGATATTTTTTTTTTCTCCCTGTACTCTGTGGCCATCTGAACTCTGCCCCCATTTCAGAGACCACCTTCTGTTGAATATTCCCTATTGGACAGTTCCAAGTCTCTTCCACTTGGTATCTATGACCCAAACCCTTCCTGGAGATATTCATCTAGATATTCTGTAGGCACATCCAAAACATGTTCAAAGCATGCTGTCTTCTCAGGTCACTTAAAAAAAGTTTTTAACGAATGATAGAAGTAAATGGTATTGTCATATATGAAATTGCATAAGGTAAAATAAAGGGTGGGTGGGGTGGGGATTTAGCTCAGTGGTAGAGCGCTTGCCTAGCAAGCACAAGGCCCTGGGTTGGGTCCTCAGCTCCAAAAATAAATAAATATACATATATATTTAAAAAAGGCAAAATAAGGGAATCCTTTTGTATTCTCCTTTTCCCCCTTTTTCTTTGCCCTCTGCGGTAAGACCTTGTACTGGTGGCTAGTATATAAGGTATCTGTCCAAAGAAGTGTGGATGAATGAACTACTGGGATTCTAAACATTAGTGCTCTTAATTCCAGTCTGAAACTTAGTGTCATTTTGCCTTTCAAGGCTTTTTTTTTTTCATTTACACAAGGGAGTCCACAGGCATGATCTTCATCTTCAACAATCTATGATTCCACATGCTCCATTCTGACACTTTGTATAAGCATCCATCATTCCCTCTTACCCACTTCCTGCCATTCCCCCTTGTCAGCCTGTCCTACCCAGGGAAGCAGGGAGAGAAAACAGGACTTGTGGCTGGAACCACCTTGCTGAACACTCTTCACTCTGATGAGAAGGGCCCAGGTGTGAATAACAGTGAAAGTGGGGGGCTGAGTGAGGGGCGGGGTGTGGGCCCCGGCCTACCATTTGAGTAAACTGTTGCCTACTTGCCGACCTTGACCAGATGTCCTCCCTATGTTGATTCCCTGCTGGCTTCCTTCTCACCTCCCGATCACCGGAGGTTCTTCACCGGAGGTTCTTTGTTCATTACAGTAATGCGGGCTTTGCCGTAACAGCGGGGGGTTGGCAAAGGAAAGTTGTTTCCTCCTTCGCCTAGGAGATCCCTTAAGGTGACGCCTTTCCTCTTGTTCAGCTAGCTGTGATTGTCTCCCTTTCCACATTCCATGGATATCTGAGTGCCTTTCAGCAGCAGGCACTGTGCTAAGCACTGGGTACCTCATCTCATTTGAATCCCAGGACTCTAGGGGCTAACTCCTATTTTAATCTTCCTTTCACAATTCAGGAAACTAGACTTTACTGGGGACATTGAGCTAGTGGTATTGTTTGGCAAATCATCAGGTCAAACCATTCTACTCTGTGTCCAAGTCCAGAGCCACTGTGGTTACAAAAACTGAGGTATCAATAGTTCTCTTTTGCAGACCCAAATGCTTTGCACGCACGGTCTCCAGAGGCCTGATAAGTGACCCGGAAACTGCCGCAGACATGCCGTTAAGATCTGGATCTGGTTCCAGCTTGCAGAATCCAGAACCATAGCTTTGGATCTCAGCTTCCTAAGATGTTGAAAGGGAGGCAGGTGTGGTGCTGTTACCTCTGTATTAACACTGGCTATCCTCCAGTGGTGCAGTGTCCCTGACATATTGTCAAGAAGCCTGAGGGACAGGAGGACCCAGTAAGGTCTGTTCTCTGTGGGGCCCCAAGCGGCCTAGCTGGCCCTGGAGCCCTCTCTGCAGGAATGCTCTATCAGGTCACCCGTGGCCTGCCATCTGGCCTCAGCGTGGCCTGAGAAAGTCATCGCTCCTAGCAGGGATAAAGTTCATCTTGCCAAGAACCCTCAGGCTCTTGAGGGAGGCGCCCAGCCCTCGTTAGCAAGGCCAGAACCTCTGTCTGGCCTCTGGGAAAGCTGCTCCCGTGCTCCAGAGCATGTTCCCCTCCTCCGCACAGCTGTGCGCTGGACCACTGGACGTGCAGGGCAGCACTGGGGAGGCCCGTTGTGTCTCCCCATCACGGGGGCCGGGAGGGGGGGTGGAAGGGGGGAGAAATGCTCTCCAGGCCTCAAGGCCTGGGCTGGGAAGGGAATCAGAGCCAGAGAGCCCTGCTCTTTCGGAAAGCTAGGAAGAGTTTCCTCTCAAAAATGATACTGCTGATGAAAATGAATACTTAGAAGGTCACCAAGGACTTTTATCCAGGCTGGGGGCCGCTAATGGAGGTGCGGAGTCCTGATAACCCCATGCTAAGCCTCTGAAATGTGCCTGCAAAGCGGCAGACCTTTATTACTGCATGGGGTGAATATGAAAATCTGGGAAGCTATTTTTGTTTGTTTGTTTTTGGAAGTGTCTGAAACAGGCCAGGTGACAAGAAAAGGGAGAGCAGCCTTTTCCTCACACACCCTGTCAGCCTATTGCTCGTCCGCTTGCAAAGTCCCTGTGCAGAACTGAAGCCTTTTGTTCACTGAGGTAGGGAAGGAAAAGAGGGTAAATGGAAAAGTTTCCTAAATAGTGAAAATAAATGTGGTATCAGCATTCTGAATTTGTGCGTCTTGGTACCCTGGGTTTTCCCTTCTGTCATGGAGTCCAAATTGTGGGCCGGCTCAGTTTCCCTGCTCTGGGAACATGGAGCAGCCTTGTAAGATTTGGGAACTGCAGTGAGCTAGAGCAAACAGCAAAAGAAGTTCTCCCAAAGAGACACAGGCTGAAGCTTGGTGCTTAGTGCTTGCTCAGAGACACCCTTTATTGTCAAGGGTGTCCTGTTGCGACTTCAAGTCTTGCATTTTTTTTTTTTTCGAGACAGGGTTTTTCTGTGTAGCTTTGCGCCTTTCCTGGATCTCACTCTGTAGACCAGGCTGGCTTCGAACTCGCAGAGATCTGCCTGCCTCTGCCTCCGGAGTGCTGGGATTAAAGGTGTGCACCACCACCGCCCCTTTGATTTGGTTTAACTAATTTTGCTTTCTTCCCAAATCCTAAAAGATCTGGAAAAAAAAGAAATAAAATAATTTTAAAAGTTAAACAAGGCTCAAGGGATTCATCATCTGTAAGGCTTGCTAAGGTGAGCATTTGACAGCTTTTTTTTTTTTTTTTAATTTAAGGATAATGGAATTGTGTACATACAAATGCCACAAACCCCAAAACTTCACCAGAAAGGAAGGTCACCCTGGACAATCTTCACTTAATATGTCATTTCTAAGATTTACTAGATCAGAATAAGGATGGGCTGGGGATGGATATGAAGGGTGAATGAGAAGCAGGCTTTGGAAGCTTGCAGTATGCCTCATCCATGACTAATCCTCCAGCAATGAGGAGAGAGTAATCCTCGCATTCTGCCAAGGTATCAGGAACTGACTGCTGTAGCAAGGCATCCCTACCCAGGAACCACATCCTCATAGATAGGGTCCAGCACAGATCAGCTCTTAGATGTCTACACACTTTTTCAAGAGGCAAGTGAAAAGATGCTGTGTGATTAATCCAGGGGCTCTTCCTCAGCAAAGACCCCAGTTTCTGTATTATCTGCATGTCAGTTATTTCTAGTCATGTGAGAGAAGACCCCATATTACCATTATTATTATGTTTGTTTAGGTTTTTTCAAATGTAGGACTTCCTGCTCAAATGGATGCAAGCCCCAAGAACACGTTCAGACCACTGTAAAAAAAAAAAAAAAAAAAAAAGTGGGAGCAGGGTTATCCACACACACCCAGGGGCCAAGTCTACAAATGGCCCCATTTCTGCTTGGGATACATAGCACATCTCAAATGTGTGTTAGTGATCCCTATCCTCAATCTGCTCATTGTCCTGCCACTCTGCTTCCATAGCAACTACATCCAGGTCTAGAAGTCAGGGAACCTGGCCTGTGAGGGGATTAGGTCTCACAGAAGATGAATTTCAATAATCTGTCATTCAGAATCTTCTATTAGAATTCATTTTCATTTTTAAGAAGCAAGATCTAAACTGTATGTGGTTAGCTTTCCCCCCACCCCCCTTCTTCTTCTTTTTAGTGCTATAGTAAAGGAGAAAGTTCCGGAAGTGGCAACTTAATTTGTATCTAATTTCAGCAAAATAATTGCAGACTACTTCCAGCTTGAATGAGCAGTGAGGTGAGGCTCCCAGTAGTTGCTTATTTTAGTAGCACTCCCTCAGGATGAATGCTAGCTATTTTCAGTTGCATGTGGGAAAGCCATGGGCGCTGCCAAGCTGTGGCAAGTTGGCATCATGTGTGAGCTGTCAACCAGATTCTGCTCAGATTCATTTCTTATTGCAGTTGGCATATAACCTTCCCCCCTTGGTTAAGTTTGGGATCCTGCTTACCTCTTTCTCTGACATCCCACCTTCCCACCTATCTCTGCCCCCACAGGCGGCTTGTGGCTGAATCTATCTCATAATAGCAGTGTTGAGTACCAAGTGGGCTGTATAAAATCCTTAGCAAGAGATATGAAATGAAGCACATTGCTCCTGAGAACTCACAGGGACCAGAACGTACCCATTGACAAAAACTAATACACAGCGACTTTATACATTTCTCTCTATAATTTATACAGAATGGGGTGATGCTGAGATGAGATTTCAAATGACTCTTGGTATGTGTACGCCACAACCTCTAAAATAGTGCCCAGTGACCATCCTTTGCTGACATTCACTCTTGGGCCACTTCCTTGTGAATGGGATGGCCCCACTGGATGGTGTGAGCTGTCATATGGATAGATTAATGTGGTAAGGAGCTGATGTTATAACCAGAACCTGTGGTTGGCCTGGAACGTGATCCTCATTCAGTAGAACCATAGGTTGACTTTGGCCCTGGTCAGCACCTCATCCTGAGCCAGATGATCACTAATCAACATCTGGATTCCATATACGCAGCAATCTTGAGATTTGTAGCAGTAGACAATTAATACAATGTAGCCTCTAAGCAGGTGATTATATCCCTCTACTGAGTCCACCAGAATGTTAATCTCACATTCTGCTACAGCCTCTCCACTGCTCCCATGACTCTTCTCGGCCATGCCTTTTTCTTGGACGTCTTTGTAGAAGTTTTTCTTCTGGCTGATATTGTCAGCTTTCTCTTCTCCAGGGAATAGACTCTGGCTTGACACCTGTGGCCTCTGAAGAATGAACCTCTCACTCAGAACCAGGCCCTATCTCTGCCCTGTTTGGGGCCTTAATGTCACTTTGCCCCGCCTACACTGAGCATGTCACGCTGTGCTATTTTTATTGTTAGGTGCCTTCATCCATTTTGCGTTACTGTCACAAAGTGCCTGGGTCTGGGCACTTTATAAAGAAAACACAGTGATTTCTCTCACAATTTGAGGCGTGACACGTGACAAACCACATCCTCAGCATTGATTCTGACAGTATGCAGTTCCTAGAAGGCAGAAGACTACATCAGCTCCCAAGCCCTGGTATCTAGAATAGTTCCATGCCAGAACACCATTCCTGGAACGGATCAATGATTATTTTTCCAAAACAAGGATGCTAGGTAGAATGGGGCATCTGGTAACTAATTCCACACGCATACAGTGTGCTTGAAGCATTTTGTAGAAGTCTCCTCTGGTTTACTGGATAATTCATCATTTTGAGCATTCAACTGTTGAGGTAGCCTCAGGGCTGTAAAGCTCCCTCAGTCTGATGCTGGCCCATCAGTTAACGTTTGAAGGTTGGCAGTTCTATAATCTGACTTGACATCATCGCAGTCTATAACCTTGGAGTAGAAATAGCCCAGGCATCACAAACACTCCTGCTCTTCATTTTTAGAGAAAGCTTGAAAGAAAATATGAAGGCATCCGTGGGAACAAGCTCAATGGGCATCTTTAGGCACAAACTGGAAGCAATGAGGAAGGCTGTGTTTGTCGCTCAGGTGGTGATGGAGGACACAAAGAGAAGGCCATTGATAGAACACACAGGTGTGAACTACATTGCACATCTGTCTACTCTACCACCCAACAAAGGTTCTTTTCCTAGTGCCCGCTGCCCGTAACAAACAGCTTTCAAATGGGGTTAATTATACTTACTGAGGACCCTTTCCGGGCTCTTTCCACAGAGCTGTCTTCCCGAAACACACATTGTCTTACTGTCTGTCTTGTTTAACACTCACTGTGTCCAGCCTGGTGCATCCTCTTACCAGGGTGCTGTCTGCCTCTGGTGACACTTGCTGTCTTTCATGGCCTTGAGGACACATGGCCTTGAGGTCTTGTCCCACTCCAGGGGATGAGCATGATCTTTGGGGTCTAGTTAATCCTATTGGTCCTCCAGATTTCATATCACTCATTCCTCAAAGATTTTCCTGGCTTTCCCTACGAAATCAATCCATCTTACTCCACACACACAACACATACACACTCCCACACTGCAATGCTATGTTAATTTGTGTGGGTATTTGACCAAGGTCATCTTCTCCCTTCTCCCTTTTGTAAGTCCCATGAAGGCAGGAGCCCCAGGTGTCTTTGATGACTTTGTATTCCTCCATAACCTGATGAAGAACAGACATGTCATCAATAGTTGTTAAATGAATGAACCACATGTGCTAGTGAGGACACATAAAGGAGAAATGGAAATGCAGAATCAGTCAAAATTGAATACAGCTGTCCTGGTTAGATTTTTGGGAAGAGGAACATCAGTTGAGAAAATGTAGGCAAGTCTCGGGGGTGTTTTCTTGATGGATGATTGACATGGAGGGGCCCAGCTCACTGTGGTAGTGCTGTCTCTAAGCAGGAGATCCTGGGGTGTATAAGAAAGCTGACTAAGCAAGCCAAGAGGAGCAAGCCAGTAAGCAGCATCCCTCCAAGGCTTCTGCTTCAGTCCCTGCCCTGACTTCCCTCAGTTTTGGATGGTAACATGGAAGTACAAGCCAAATCAATCCTTTCTTCCTGTCATTGCTTATTTTATTGCTATTATTTTTCAATCACAGCAATAGAAAGTAAACCTAACCCAGATGGAACCCAAAGCTGGGACATGGGTGACTGTGGTGGTTTGAATGCGAATGGCCCCATGGGGTCATATTTGAATATATATAATCCCCAGCTCGTAGAACTGTCTGGGAAGGATTGGGAGGTGCGGCCTTGATGGAGGAGGTGTGTGACCAGGGCCATTCTAAGTCTGCCTCTTACTTATGACTCAGCACGTGAGCTCTCAGCTCCTGCTCCAGCCCCATGCCTGCTTGCTTGCCTGCCGGCCTGCTGCATGCTCCTCACCTTCACACTCATGCACTCTAACCCTCTGAAACTGTAAGCCCCAAACAAAAACGCTTTCTTTTGTAAGTTGCCTCGGTCATGGTATTTTATCACAGCAGTTGGGTAGAAACTAAGACACAAGCTAATTTGAAGAACACTATCCTAAAAGAGCAGTGGGATTTCTTCAAGCAGAGGTCAATTTTAAATGCGAAGAATGCCCAGCCGGCGATGGCACACGCCTTTAATCCCAGCACTCGGGAGGCAAAGCCAGGTGGATCTCTGTGAGTTCGAGGCCAGCCTGGTCTACAGAGTGAGATCCAGGACAGGCACCAAAACTACACAGAGAAACCCTGTCTCGAAAAATAATATATATATATTATGAAAAATGTGAAGAACGAACCGTATTTACAGTTACACGGAACTCGTATTGACCAAGGCTACAACAGCCTCAGGGAAAAGCAAGGGTTTAAAGCCAGCTCCGGAGTCATCTTCATCTCTGCTTGGCACCTCCACCTTTGCACCAGCCAGCCCTCCACACATGCAGACTAGGTCAGCTTTCCTCTGAAGGAAAGGAAGGGCTACTGGAGACAGACACCTTCTGGGCCCCCTTGCTCAGTGGGCCATGCCTTCACATTGCTGCCGTCTGTACGGCCCTGGGAGCCTTGATCCCACCTAGCCCCTGTTCCTGCCCGCAGCACAACCCTTCTCTGGAGAGAGAGGCACATGGTGGCTGCCATTGCTGCTACTGCCCCGGCTGATGTGGTATAGCACCCAGTTTAGGGGGATTTAACTTCCTCCAAGGGTGGAAGATTTTTCAGTTGGCCTCTTATGGAACATTCGTCAACTGACCGCCCCCCCCCCCCCCCCGCCCCCACCCCCGCCCCCCCCCCCGCCCCTACCCCCGCCCCGCCCCGGGCCCCCTTTGAGTCCCCACTTCTCCTTGACTGCTGACTCAAGAGTTTTGTATCAGGCAAATACACTTTTTCTTATCTGTTAAAATATCTTACATCTAAAAGTATAGGGTTGGCTAATTGGTCTCAGTTCCTAATCCTATTTCTCACAGGGGGCCTGTGGGGACAAGGCATGATGACCATTCGCCCAACATGCTTGTCAGTGAGAGATGAACAAGACACGCCCAGGCAGCAGGCCATCTTGTGGGGCTCTGAGCCAGCATCCCCCATTCTGCATTAGGGATCTAGCTATCAAGCCAGCACCAACTCTACCCTCTCTGCGCTAATTTTTGCCAAGAGCTAGGCATCTAGGAGAACATGAATCTGTTTTTTCTTCCAGCATTTCCAACACCAGTAACAATCAATACTGTTACCCTCAGTTTCTAAAGTGCGCGTCTCTGCTGGACGCAGAGAGTTTGGGGTGTCATTTGAGAGCCTTATCTTTCCTTCTCTGGGACTGCAAGAAGAAAACAAATGAATCAAGGCACGAAGTGAGCAAAGCGCCGCCGCAGAGGGCTGGCGAGACCCGAGTGCCACCAGTGCAGGTCCCCTGCGCAACGTCCGCAAGGCTGACACAGAACACTGCCACTTGGGAAGGGATGAAAATACCCGGTGACATCAGCGGTTCCTAGCACAGCCAGGGCATTCTCGAGGTGTGTGGTGTCAGGACGGCCTGTGCTGGCCTCATTTATCTACCTGAGTCATTTGAACAAAGCACTCGCTGGCTTAGCTTTGTTGTGACTAGAATTTGGAACCAATCCCCTGGCTCTGTCCCCACGGTCTTTGCTTCTGAAGCACAGCGTGGGTTTGTAGGAACACGGACTGAGTCTCATGGCAATCAAGGATAGACTGTTCCTTCTCTGGGCCTAGGAAGGAGCCTTGGCCAAGTGTCTTTGT